>DWAP01000006.1:0-50128 GCA_018230625.1 Heliconius eleuchia | reverse complement strand
CTTACCATCAGGTGACCCGCACGCCCGTTTGCCGTGTCTTTTCCATAAAAAAAAAATCTAATTAATGCCCTACATATTGCCAATATGAACTGAAAAATTATGGTTGTATTGGTTAGTCCATTATTCAAGGAATCCTCATCATCAGGTTAGCTGTTTCCGTGTAACCCACAGTCCAGCAGACAGAACAGCTGAGATTAAACTAAAGCACTGATACTGTCATACATAACTCTTAGCTATTAATTATTTAAAATAAATAAATAATTTTGTTTATAAAATTTACTCATCCAGGCTTTCGGTACAGCGGCCGAAGCGTTAGAGCATTTCCTTGCTCGTGGCGTCATAAACTGGGGCACTCCGGTCTCCTCTATATTTGAAGACGGTCAGCTGTATATACAACAGGCGAGAGCTACTGAAGCTAGCGGTGAGAAAATATATATATTTATTGTTTCAAGTACGGATATTTTTTTACGGAATGTTAACACTAGTGTTCCTTCTGCTTATTCTACTATATGCGAGTAATAAATAATTAACAAACATATAATCCCGCCAGGTCTAGTGTCAGTTTTACTAGAAGGTCCGCCCAACAGCGGTAAAACCGCGTTGGCAGCGCAACTTGCCAAGCTGTCGGATTTCCCGTTCGTCAAAGTTTGTTCTCCAGAAGACATGGTCGGCTTCACTGAATCCGCTAAATGCTTGCAGATACGTAAGGTATGTTTGTGTTGTATTTTTTATTTTTTTTTTTTATTTTAAAAAGTTTCTTTCGTCAATTCCATTTTCCCGAGGTCTCGGTTGCCTTTACATACTCAGCTAAATATGTAGATCAGATTGTGTTGATATTTTCTTGAACTTTATATATTTTGAATTTAGTAAGAAATTTAAGTATGCTTATTTAAACAACACACATATTATGAACTGGATTGAGTGAAATATAAATGAATGTAATGATTTATCTCTAAATTCTAGAGAGAACTTAATATATATATATATTAGCATAACGATAAGTACATTGATTTAATTACATAAATCTCCAGTAAATTGACATAACGTTATACAACCATTAAACTCTTAGGGTTGTCGTTCTATAAACAAATTTAGTGATTTATTTATGGATTGTATTTGTTATTTTTTATGGAAACTGAAATAAACTAATACGTGTCCCAAAAAATAACATAATTTTTTACCAATAATTGTTACACATTACAAGAGAAAATATACATTAGTACAAACTCAAGGCTTACACTTAACTTAAGGCATTTATTTACAGTATTTCGACGATGCCTACCGTTCAAGCTTATCCTGTATCCTAGTGGACAATATCGAGCGACTTCTCGACTACGGTCCCATTGGGCCAAGGTACTCTAACCTCACGTTGCAAGCGTTACTCGTGCTGCTGAAGAAACAACCTCCAAAGGGAAGGAAGCTCCTTATATTGTGTACTAGTAGCCGAAGGTGAGTTGAATCATTTATAGGTACACAAATCAAAATTTTACTTGTATATACGTGTATACACGTATATACAAGTAAAATTATACAACTTATAATATATGTAAAAATAATAACATTTTATTCCTTATAAATTTTATGGAAGAAAGTTTTATTTTCACTTAAGAAAAAATATCTTTTTAGGAAACATAAAAAATATTTTTAAAAATATATAAAAATCTCGAGGCCGCCGTGGTGCAGGGGTACAAGTATGCGATTATAAATACTATGATAGATTTCCACTCGGGGAAATTAATATTTTTTTATTTCAAGAGGCAAAGACCTCTACCCATGCGAGGCGGCGTTAGCGGCGTTGAATTCCACCACTCAACACGCAATGCCTCAGAAATTCGACGGAAAATGGGCAATTGAAGTGTCTTAATGGGGAACGGAGTGTACGAGTGATGGAACCAGCGAAATGCTACAAAAGTGCGAGTCGTTCATATGGCGTGCTTGCCGTAAGTCTTGTAATCGGCGTGCTTCACGTGCCTTACCTATCCGGAGCACATTCTGCATTCATATTTATTTAAAGATAAATTTAGTATTTTCCTTGTATTAATTTATAATGAATGTATATTTACCTGCGCCAGGCAAGTGCTAGAGGACATGGAGGTGCTGTCGGCGTTCACGGGCGTGCTGCACGTGCCCAACCTGTCGCAGCCGGAGCACGTGCTGGCCGTGCTCGAGGAGAGCCGCGTGTTCGGCAAGCGCGACCTGGCCGCCATACAGCGCGACTTGCGCGGCGCCAAGTCAGTACGGCTCAACGTGTGACTGTAAATCGACTGGTTATGGGTTCGATCCCCACTCGAGGAGATTAAATATTTACTCAAATATATATTTCCATTTCTTCGCTCTGGTGTCGAGGCAAAGTGCGGCGTTGAGTTCTGCCACTCAACACGCAATGCCTCCAGAATTCGGCAGAAAGTGGGAAAACGGAGTGTCTTAACACTAGGTCCCCTCTGCCTACCCTTTGTGTGCGGGATACAGCGTAAAGATGATTTATTTTTTATTTACATTTATGATTATTTTTCACAAGTTTCCTTCCGATAAGGGCCGTTGCCTATATATGCCTTATATAATCTTTTTCACCTATATCTATATCTGAATCTTCCACTATTTTGGTCATAGTGACTTCCACATAAAAGATAGATATATGATGCCTTAGGACTTTTAATTAGATTTATTTAAAACGAATAATCTTTGTGTAACTCCAATGGTTTGGGCAACGAGCAAATTATAAAAAATCTCTATAAATTTGAAATATTATGTTATTCCGATATCTAATTTTTATTATTTTGCGTGCATGCGTGCATTCAATTTTTATTAATGATATTTTTTTTTTCTTTTTGTAGAATATTCATTGGCATCAAGAAACTTTTGGCACTCGTCGACATGGTGAAGCAAACGGATGAGGAATCAAGAGTATTCAAATTTCTCACGAAGCTACAAGAAGAGGGCGGCCTCGACCTCGGCACTAGTGTACAATAAGATTTATTGCAACCTTAGGGGTTACATGCGCATACCACACACACGCCCTCACACACACACACATGCAAGATACTCAACCGGCCCACTGAGAGCTCCCCCTGTGCCTCCGACTTGAGGAGCTACGAAATCGACTACGACGACATCAGCGAATGCACTGAACCACCAGATTCCAGCCTTAAAATTATTAGAACAGCGAAAGGCAACGAAATATCACCAGCAAAAATGCCCCTCATGAGAATCAGAAGCGTTGAAATTATTTTTGAAGACGAAATGTCGACATATACGGACACTAATTTATTGGACAGAAGTATTGAACTTGTGTTGAACTCCGACAGCGACGACTCCACCAAATGCATAGATGATCTAGAACACCACCAGGAAAATGACGATTGTGTCACACTCAACGCTGAAGCCGATTTGTCTGATGACAATTCAGTCTCTGACACTGACGTCCCCAAATGCACCGAGAACGTCCCAATATCCGAAGAATCGGTTGTGGCCGATGAAACTGTATCGATTAATGTGTCCGAATGGTACGATTCGGGGCGCTTCACCGAGGAGGCTTCATCATCTCACATCGAAGTTCCCATCCTGTATGCAGACGCTGTGCTTTCCAATTCGTTCGATGCTGTCAACGTCGACGAATCGATTATGAGCGTGTTCGAAGCTGAAATCGATAAGCAGAAGCTGTACGAGTGCGTCGACAGCGACGACAGCGCGGAGCGCACGGCCGCGTGCGACGGCGACGCGCTGTGCGACGCTAGCGATCTACAGTACGGTTCGTTTGTTGATATTGGTAAATTTTAACTCTTAAAGCTTATTGTTCATACTTATGGCGCTTGTTTTACTTTGATCTGTTGCCCTATGACTTACTGGAATTTTTTGTATGTACATTCCACGTATGACGAGTGTCTCGAGGCTATTTAGGCCCTTCAAACCTTTTTTGACAGCTTCAGCTCGACGGGCTAAGTGGTATGCGATATCCCGTGACCATGTCACGGTAGCACACCGTATCCGTATCTGTTACTATAGTTAGTGTTTTCTATAGTGTACATGTAAATATAATTCTCTCGTAGAGTAGATTGGATGTCTCGAACAGTTCTACTCACTGTGACATGGTTACAGAAATCCCAGGGTTGTAAGTGTAGGCAATAGCTCAATTCATTTGTATAGTATAATATAGTTTTGAGATCAATATTATTTATTTTTGTTATGTAAATGTGATACAGCTTGATGCTGTTTTATTTAATTAAGTATATATAAAATTGTTATAATATATTGATAGACATAGCTTTTTAAGAGAAAATGTCAATATGAAGTATTCACTTGTAGTATTATAGAACTTGCAATTGTTGTTAGTAGAGGTAGGACCTTTACGATTATGGCTTGAATCTTCAATTCATTAAAGAGTACAATTAATAGTTGATAAATTAGCTTTTGATGTTGTTCTTAGAATTTAAAAATTTTACCTTTAAAGCACTTGAGATGGATGGGGTCACTATCAATTGCCAAATAAATATAACTGTAGCATTTAAATGATAGCTTCAACGTTCTTGTGGTTTGTTCACATTTTTACAAATATATGACACTCGGAAATAAGTGATATATTCAATTAATATTTTTGGAAGGTGTTGAAATCTAAATCCATATATAAAATGTTAATATTAGTTGCTAGCCTGGTTGTTGTTTGTTAATTGTGTACTCGCATTATATGCATAGGACATTCCATTTCGCATTCATGCTACGTCAAACACAAGACATTTTTTAGATATCAAAATTAAATGTATTTCTCTATTAAAAAAAAATTATATGCTTGTAGCATTATAGTAGATAATTGAAATATTAAAGATAATCTACTTGTTTGTGAGTGTTAAAGATTAAACAAAAATACTAGTACTGGCTCATATATTTTGAAAGGAATTGACTATAGAGAGATGCCTAATATTCAATATATTAAAATGCTGTAAAATTTTCTGTAATGATACATTATTAAATTGTTGGAAAATATCAATAAAAAAATTATGGTTACCTCTCGTCTTAATTTATTAACCCTTAAAATTCCTGAAATAATTGTTGTTGCTAATTTTTTATTTTCATAAATTTAATTTTTTTTACTTACATATAATATTTTACTCGTATATTATATATATAATATATATACTAGAATAAAACTGATAGAATAATAAAAGCTCTTATTAAATGATCTGTAAAAGGCAAGTGAAAACAGGAATATAAATTATAATTATTTTATTTATCATACTGAAAAACTACTATTAGAGATCACAAAATAGTAGTTTTATAAAAATTTACATGTTCGTTTAAGTCAAAATAATTAAAGATCAGTTTATATAATAATATGGACACTGGATATATTAAAAAAAACACATTTTGCAAAATCATCATTGTTTTTAACTTAAAATAACCTTAAATTAATTAGCAGTTTCACAAGCATCCACCCAGTCATTATAAACATCTATGGGCTCAGATAAAACATTAGTTGTTGTCTGAAAGTCTTCTAAACAGACTCGACATTGTATCCGGGCTGTATTTCTTGCCCTGTCCCTGTGAATAGGAAAAAATGTATTGGTAAAATTAATTTTGATTGGAAAGTTATATACTATAAATAATCAAAATACTACGAATACGAACATTTTAACTTCACAAGACTTTTCATGATTGCAAAATGGGCAATTAAACTGTTGATCAAGTGGTTCAATAGCTTTTCTTTTTGGTGGAGGCTTTCGCTTTGATTTGCGGCGACCCATATCTATAAAAAAATCGTTACATTAGTAGACATACGTGTATGAAATAATCAATACATTGTCAGAATATACAGTTGAATACAAAAATTAAAGAAAATAAGTCCTATTAATGTAAAATTGTCATACCGGTCCTTTGTTTATTTTTCAAAAAATCTAAATACAATACAAACGTAGCACCCCAAAGTCAATCAAAAATGTCAATTTGACTGCTCTTATGTCAAGTTGACAAAAGTTATTTAAAAAATTAAAGTAATTTCAGTTCAGTTATGAATTCTGTCATAATATACGAACAATAGTTGACAACATAAATACAGTGCGGTACCATTAATAACGCTTATCTGTATAAATTTATTTATAAAAAATTATAAATATATTTAAATGCATAAATTAATAGTGATTATAAAATAATTGATATAAGAATCTGTTCGACCTGTTTTATTTTTGTAAAAGCAGTTTATTCTTTACTGCATTTTTTATATCTAACACTTATAAATTATAATTAATATACAATTCAACTACCTAAATTCAGCAACCGTACATTACACAATTATTTATACAAATCGGCATTTTACTAAAGATTAATAACTATGGTATATAATTATGTTACGGTACCGTACCGTAACTGTACTAATATGTTTTTTCCTCGCTCATTCAACTATATATTATCTATGGCCTTTGGGCATATGTGTTCTGTGTTATCTATGATCTATACTTCGTAATGTATTATTGTCTATAGAATGTTTAATGTAATAAATGGCCGACGATAAATAGCGTTTACTACATTTGTCACAGCTATAACTCAAATTATAGTTTATGCTTAATGAGATTAAGTGAAGTATTTTTAATGAAATAAATTAAGAAACACTTATGTTTATTAATTCTAATCTTACCGAGTAGCTTTGCTAACCTCAAAATTGATTCAAAATGGAGCTTCCACAACCACCACAGGGTATTGTGAATTTACTTATATTAAAATTTTTAAAACTCGTATGTTCGTGTTTCTAAATTTGTTTTATTCCGTAGATCAAGACCTGCGCAACATAATTGATAAACTCGCGCAGTTCGTCGCTAGAAATGGTCCGGAATTCGAGAAGATGACCAAGACAAAACAAAAAAACAACCCCAAGTTCAGTTTTCTCTACGGCGGGGAGTATTTCAACTACTACCAGTACAAAGTGACGACAGAGCAAGCAAGTAAGCATATTGACGAATGGTGGAAATAGAGTAATCGCGGTCGCGCGATCGCTGCTTGCGTGTTATAACCGTTTCAAGTGACCCTCCGCTGTTTATAGTTCTAAAGCAATCGGCCGGTGGCCAGGCGGCACCCGCTCCCGGGGCTTATATGGCACAGAACAGGCAATATGTAATGCCCCAACAGGCCAATACACCGTCGCAGTTGGGCCTGGCGGCGTCGATGGCGGCGGCGCCGGCGCTGCAGCAGTGGCTCGCGGCCAACTCCACGCCGCAGCCTCCACACTCGGCCGACATCGACAACGTCAATGCCCAGATCAACATGCTTAAGGAGCAAATCACACAATCGGAAAACAATCTCAATGCTCAGCATACGGTGAGTTTAGATTATTTTACTGTGTTAATCTTAAAACAGTACATAATATTAATAAACATAATAGTACTGCTAATATTTATATTTAATATTTCAATATAGGAGGTAAACATAAAATGTATTAAACATTTTTAGTTTGTATCTGTTAAGCAGGCAGGTAGTCTTCAATCCTAATTGCATGTTTTTGACAACACTTTTACCTTTTACACTTTATTAAATCTGCATGACAATGTTTTCTTTCAGTTCAACTACATACAAATGGATTAGAATATTGATTCAAATTAAATACACAACATTTAAATAAAACAAATATAGTACATAATTGTCATACACTTTCCTTCCTATGTTTAATACATACTTATATTTGAATTAAAATAATTAAGAATGTATATTATAGGTGTTAATACAGCAACAACAAGTCAAAATCAATGAGCTGGTGAGCAAGGCACAAGTGGAAACCATACAAATAATGGCAGACGAAAACAACATAAATCTTGCAGAACTTGATACCATCTTACAGCCAATAATTGACACTTGCACTAAAGACAGCATTTCTACAGGTATGAAACCTTGTAAGCTATTATTATTTGTTCTCTTATAAGAATTTAAAAGAAACCTCTGCAATCATGTAATTTTTTTTTACTTCACACTATTCCTGCATAACAGAATAGTTAGAGAGAATCTAGTGTTAGACACTCCATTCCTTACTATTTAGTTTCTTAAATGATGGAACTCAATACCAAAATATCTACCAAAGCAGAGTAATGCAATTAATAATATAATAATAATAAATATTTATTTGTATGGAATTTCTTTTAAGATTATTATTTGATACAGGCAAAGGTTGGATCTTACAACATGCTACTTCAAATGATGGTGGCAAGGTGATATCTCAGCACCTGCTAAGAAAAGTCACACAACCTGGTGCTGCGTTTACTCAAAAACTGCACATCATTTACCTTGTCAATGATGTTTTACATCACTGGTTAGTATATGACATACCTCTTAGGATTTTAAAGCTTATGGTAAACAAAAAACTCAGTAAGTTTGCATTGAAAGGGCCAAGTATATAAATTAAAAATATATTAATTGTAAATAAATAACATGTATATTGTTGGTATTTTTGCCTATCATTATATTCAAAATGAAGCTAAAAAAAATTATTGGTCCTTTCAGAGCAGGTTGAAAAATAATGGGTGCACCATGTGTTACAAAATCAGTTTTAAGTTTGTGTTAACATATAACTTCACAATACACCATATTGTGAAACTAGAATTCAATTGGTTTCTTATTGGTTTGTCTACATATATTTCTTTAATATTCTATTATATATATATATCTGGGTGTCAACTATTATTATTGTTTGATTATATTTTATGAGAGTTTATGTAGTTTATTATTTGTATGCACCTCTGCAATCACTGCTGTTTCGGTGTCTATGATAAGATTATTCCTAATTACAGTGCACGCAAAAACGCAGAAGATCTCAAGAAAAATTTGGAAAATGTGGTGGTTCCAATGTTTTGCAATGCCAGTATAGGTAACATATTTATAATAATGTCAAAGATTTAGGTCTCTTGTCCGTTTTCGCACTTAAAGCATCTAGAACGAATGTGGTCTAACCTTCAGGTAACTTGCTTGAGTCATTTTACTTGTATGACAACAATTTAATCATTTTGCTGTTTCAGCCGTGACTGAGGAACAGGAGGCTAAGTTGAACAAGTTGCTTCGTCTCTGGGAGTCTAAGTCTAATTACTTCGACTCGGCTGTTATAGAAAAAATGAAGACGCCCACCACTTCCTATCAGGAGTATCAGAACAATCTGATAGCACAGCATTCCAATGCTATCGCTCACTTGACACAACAAACTAAGGCCACATTTGAAAAGTATGTAGATTAACTTTTTTTATAATCTTATAGTTGTACATTATTATCCTTACCTATATTTTTCAGTTATCAATCCCAGCATCAAGCATTCGTGGCGCACACAATGCAACAAATACAGCAGATGAAAATGCAGAAACATGCACTAGAAATACAAGGTGGCCATGACCACAACAAAGACGGCCAACCACCCTTACCGAATCCCTTTCAAAGCAATTTCAATGAACCAAATTATCCACATTATGATCAAAATTTCAACCCAAATCAACAATATGGCAGTGAAAGTGGTGACAACTTTGCCTCAAATAACAGTATGAGCGGTAACGAAAATAGTTATGACAGTCAGATGTTTGATCAAATAACTAATCAGAAAAAGCAAGAAATCGAAGAGCCTGACTTGTCGAGTCTACCCAATGTGAATTTCTCGCAGCCCCCGCCCGGTTTTAAGCCGACTACATCGTTAGCATTCCAAAACGGCCTCCCTGACCTCAGTAAGCCCCCGCCAGGCTTCATTCCCTTCCCAGAATTTAATAGTGATGATCTATTGCCTTCGGTACCATACTTTGAATTGCCTGCTGGTTTAATGGTACCTCTTATAATGGTGAGTTTCTTATATTAAGTAGGTATAGTAAAGGTAGAAAGAGGGAAAGTAATGTTAAGACATGGGATTTGATTGGGAGATACTCCCAGTTTTCGTCGAAATGCTCAAAGCATTACATGTCGAGTGAAAATAGAATGAGTTTATAGTTATATAAAATTTCGATATTAGCCTTTATTTTAATATTTCGTTAGACATAACTGTTTACAATATTTTTTTGTAAATGTAGGTTCCATTCCATAATATATTATGTTACATATAACCTAATTGATTCAATATATCTAGACCAGTGTTTGCCAATCTTTTTGGTGCCATTCCCCACTTTAACCTTTCTATAATTTTTAATGCCCCCTATTATAAAAATGAAATCAAATACCTATCAATATTAAATCAACAAACTATTACAACAGTTTTTCAACAGACATTTATTTCAAATTAACACTAACTGAACGATGTGAAACACTACGTTGCGATGGGCCCGTGGTCTCCTTGAAGACTCCAATCACCCAGTTGATATTTTGATCACGTCAAACTAAATTATACCTAATAATTATTTACGACATTTATTTAAGAATTTGTCATTTTTTGTAAAATTTGGCAGCGATGACCGACTAGACCTATGCTTTGCATATAATGGGCCGAAGTGAAAGTGTTAAAGTTGTACCAGGTTCATTCATCTCTATACTACTACTATGTTAATAAAAAATGAACATGTTTATGCCTGTATATTCTCAAAAAAAATAATACTAAAATGTATATGTGCTTCAGTTAGAGGATGACACATACAAGCCGCTGGACCCGGCCAGCATCCGCCTGCCGCCGCCCGCGCCGCCCAACGAGCGCCTGCTGGCCGCCGTCGACGCCTTCTACGCGTCGCCCGACCACGAACGGCCGAGGGACAAGTGAGTTATAATACATCTACGTTGTCGTCTGTGTTACAAACAACAACAAACCAACTCTTGAGCTTTATAATATTAGTAAGCAGAAATATGTTATATTAAATTAAGTACGTAATTATTGCAATAACTTGTTTCTTGTAACATTGTATGTATGAAACATTTTCTTTATTTTATATGGATGTTCTGTTTCTATAGTGAAGGATGGGAGAAGCTAGGTTTATACGAATACTACAAAGCAAAGAATTCAGCTCGGAAGAACAAGGAAGACGCCATTGCTCAAGGTGTGCGGCAAAAGTCGAAGTCACCGAGTCCCATACCAAAAGATCTACAGAAACAACCTACACCCCCTGGAAGGAGATACAGGTATGATTTTCATAGTTTATTTTAATTTTTTTTTTATGTGACTAAAAGAAGAATGTCGAATTTCTATAAGATTTTAAAAATATTATTTCACACTAAGGATAGAGGAATATTTTAGAAACTATAAAAAACGTATGTAGCAGATTTTGCACCTGTTACTCTACCTTTTACTTGTTGAAGAGAGAGAGAGAGAGTTACTCATTGTGGTATTTGATTGCTTATTGGTGGAACTTATTACATTCAAAATATTACGTTTTTTAAATATAATGCAATGATAATTTAGAGTATTTAAAAAAAATCAAAATCAGCTTCATGCTGTATCCTGCTCACAGCAGGGTAGGCAGAGGGAACCTAGTGTTAAGACACTCTGTTGCCCACTTTCTTCCGAATTGTGGAGTATTTAAAAAAAAAATCATTTCGTTAAATTCGAAAAAAGTTTATAAATTTTATATGAGAGTTAGTCTTATAAGATTTTAAATTACTCGTTACCCAAATAAGTATTTTAATATATTCAACAAAATTATTATTGTGCGTGTCGTGGAGCACACTGGAGCAGTTGACTATATACATCATGGTTATGGGTGTGATCACAATTTGAGGGAATTCATTTTAAGTGTTTAATTCAAAGTGTGCTAATCAATTCTGCCAACCAACATGCGTTGTCTCGAATTCAAGCGAAAAGTGGAGAGTGGAGTGACTTTGTCTGTAGTAGATTTTCTCCAACGCTATACAGCGTGTAGCTAAAATAATAATACTATAGTGACAATAATAATTTAGTTTCACTTTATTGCCTTTTAGATTGATTTAGATCTACTAAATATGTTTTTCTTTCAGCATTTAATATAAATATTTTTTATTGTGTCTTTGTATATAGTATAGACTATATTTGTTTCAGGAAACTTTGTTACATATTGGAAGTAGTATTTTTTTTGTTACCTACTATATATAACTAAATTTATTATCATAATATTTATTTATATTTTTTTATCAGATCATTAAGTAGGACACCAGAAAAGACATTATCACCATTAACACCACCCAGAAAGTCAAGATCAAGGACGCCTTCGCCAAAGCGAAAAACAACATGGAGGCGAGACAGGGAAAGAGATAGTATGTATAATTTTGTTTCAATTATCATATAAATAATGATTTAAAAAATATATATTACTTAGTAATAAAATTATTTGATTAAGTGTAGTTAGATATACTGGAATTACAAATTTCCTTCTATTTTCCTATTTGCCCATTAAAAAAATCAAGTATGTAATGTTAACAGTTCAAACTTCATTTACATTATGTATATTTCAGCTCGAAGTTAAATTATGTACGTATAATACCTAAAGAGTTCTTGAAATGAAAGTTAGAGTTTACATTTTAAATGTTAAAGTATTTTTTATGTAGAAAATTTTATGCAAATGTTAGCTTTTGTTTTTAAATACTCTTGGCTGAAGTGCTTAAGAGGTTTTTCCTTTGTTTGTTATAGAACAATGTTCTCTCAACAATGCTACGTTTTTTATTTTTTCTCGTATATTTTTTCGTATGTGTATTATTTTTGATTGCTATACAAAGCACATACTAAAGGTATTTCTTTTTTTAAATACTTTTTTAACTATATTTATGAAGCAACACGTCATTACCTACAGATGGTTGCCATTAATTAGGCTTGAGTGGGTATAACTTCCTAGTCGGACGTAGTAACACGGCTAGCAGACCCGCAACAGTGGCTGTGAGTGTTGAGAGTATCAGTGTTTGCGAGTAAGTAACTAAAACGCGAAATGTGTTGTGCCGCAGGCCGGCGGCGCTCGCGCTCGCGCAGCAAGTCGCGCGAGCGGCCCCGCGACTCGCCGCGCGCGCGCCGCGTCGAGCGCTCCAGGTCGCCCACGCCGCCCAGCTTCCTGTTAGATTTCTTCTATTTTTTTTTTTTTTCAGCTTCCGCTTTCACTTGAAGCCATCGCTGCGCAGTAATACAGCTTCTGGCTATAAATACGGCGGTCGTAGGTTCGATACCTCATTCGGAAGTATAGAGTGTTTTTATTTCCCCGCTCTCGTAACAAGACAAAGCGTGGCGTTGAAATATGCCGCTAAAACACGTAGTCAGTCAGTCAAGTATATTGGAAAGTCGGGAATGGTGTGGCTTAATACTAAGTCCCTTCTGCCTGCCCAGCTATATGCAGGACACAGTGTGTAAAAAGCTTTGCAGCTTATGAAACTTGAATAAAGTGATTATTTAAACACATCAATCAATATTCTTAGGATTTTACATATTATAGAATACTAACTAAAAATGGAATGCTCACTGCACCTGTTTTGAGTGCAAAATAATAAACAAATACAAATTTCGTCTCGTCCTTAATGTAAGTAATAAAAATGGAAAAAAAAATATAATTTACATTTGCTTAACGGCAACTAAACAAAGGCTTAGCAACAGGATAATCTTTGGAATTGATCTACTTTTTTTACAAGTTTGATAGAACTAATCAACTCAATCAAGTACTATTGGCTAGTCGTGGAATACCGGCACGAAGTGTGACTGTAAAACCAACTGGTTGTGGGTTCGATCCCCACTAGAAGAAATGAAATATTTACTTAAATTTATATTTCCATTTCACCGCTCTGGTGTCGAGGCTAAGCGCGGCGTTGAGTTCTGCCACTCAACACGCAATGCCTCCAGAATTTGGCAGAAAGTGGGGCATAAACGAAGTGTCTTGACACTAGGTTCCCTCTGCCTATCCTGCTGTGTGCGGAATACAGCGTGAAGCTGACTTTTTTTTTCATAAAACTAGACAATAATTGTTAAACAAACAGTACAAGAGAAGAAATACGCTAATAGAACACGCTATAAGGCGAGTGTTAACTCGGCTAGACAGGCCAGAAACAAAAACCCGTCAAAAAAGAGTCGCGCATAACAAACCTCTTTGGCTCCGCCCACATCCGGAAATTATCCGAATCTTATATCGGATTCGGGTACGAGTATGGAGTTCCATAACATGTATGTTGGCTAAATTCAATTATATATGGAGCTTATTTATAAATATACAAGTACATTACGTACATACATATGATTTTTGTAATATTGATAAATATTTTATTTAATTATATATAAAACTTTTTATTTATTAAGGTTTATTGTAATATGTTAAAATAAAACAAAACTTTCACATCAAAATAAACTGTCAAGTTAATGCATGTTAAATTTATAACTTGTTATCGTTATAGTAGTGCCAATTCCTTCGCGAGCACATCAGGCGGTATAGACTCTACGAACAAAGGACACCAGTTGCTGCAGAAGATGGGGTGGAGTCAAGGAGGCCTGGGGGCGGCGGGGCAGGGCATCGCGGAACCTATCAGTGGAGGCACTGTGCGGGACAGACACGATCAGTATAAAGGTTTGTTGCTCTAAGCACCTCACAATAGAAGGTTGTAGCATTCACTGCTATGCAAATGATAGCCCAGTGGATGCTGTTCACTCCGGCCGTGCAAGTCTTTCTCGAGATGACTTCGACCAGTGTCCTCAACCTGCTATTGAGGTATCCTACGAGAATGTCTCCCCATGGGGTGAAAAGAATCTAGTTCAATTCAACTTCCTGAAGACACTCCAGTATAAGCTTGACCCATTTGATCGCATACAACGTGAAGCCGTTCGAATTATTGGGGATAGCTCTCTAGATAATGCTCTGTGAAAGGCGTGACACTTTGGCCTTACGTAGAGACGTCTCCTCGCGTTCTCTACCGCATTTATGATGTGGAGTGTTCTGAAGAACTGTTTGACCTGTTACCCGCCGCCGGATTTTCTAACCGCACAGTACGTCACAATCTAAAATACCATCCACACCATCTAAATACGTGGCACTCCACTACTGTTCGGTTTCGTAGAAACTTCCTTCCGCGCGCCACGCAACCGTGGAATGCCCAACCTGCGGCAGTGTTTCCAGGTCGATATGACATGAGTACCTTCAAGAAGCATGTCTATCTCCACCTTGTCGGCCGTCAACGCACCTGTAGCTCCTCTGGTGTCGCACGGGGCCGTGGGCGGCGGTAATCACCTACCATCGGGTGACCCGAACGGTAGTTTGCCTTTTGAAAAAGAGTACTCAACTTGTTACGTTACGTTACGTAATTCTTTTTTGTCTCAACTTTTTATTAATTACATATCTTTTTTCGTCCACAGGTGTAGGAGTAAATTTAAATGACCCATACGAGAACTTTAGAAAGAACAAAGGTGCAGCATTTATAACGCGAATGAAGGAAAGAGCGCTGGAGCGGTCGTCGTGATCGCCAAACCGTAATATTAGATGTAAATGTGTACAATTGCGATTGTGTGAATGAGATATGATTTATTTTATCTAAATCATCTGAAATAAAATTATATGAGTTTCATAGTTTGTTTTTTATTTTTCTTGTTTGAGAGGTCTTAAGACCCTAAAAACATGCTTTTAGAGGATGCGTTGATTTCTAATGGGAGTTTTATGGGGTAGGATTTTGTAAATTTTTTTGCTTAGTAAATATAGTGCAATGTTTAAAGAAATTATAGAAGCTTATAGATGATTTAAAAAAAAATATGTTACTAATATTAAACATAATATTAGAAATATTATACATTTATGACATTTTTTAACATTCTACTAATTATCAAATCATGAAGGAATTTAATGTAAGATTTTTTTTTAATTGTTAAGAGTTAATTATAATAAAGGCAAGCTAAGATTAACAGTCTTCAAAGTTCGAAATCATCTTCATAGTTGTCCTTAAACTCTGCCAACCTATCTAAACTTTCTTTGAAATCTGCATATTCTAACCCTTCTTGTTGAAATTTGTGCAATTTAGCAAATTTAATTCTGCTTACATCTCTATGGAGCCTTTCAATCATATCTGCCATGAAATTGCCATTATGTAAGCCGGCCATTACAGAGCAGCTCTCTACTTTTTCTGGTTCGTTATCTTTCCTTACAAATCCATATTTATTCAGGCTATCGGAAAAGAATCGTGGAAATGGAGTTTTTAATTCCAGTGGTTTTTCACAAACAGTGACATTTGTTGCAGAAAGAAAATTATTTGCTTGAAAATATAATTCAAACATTTCCTTAACACTGCTACATCTATAAGCCGGAAGATTCATCTGTTCTTTTGCTTCTTTTAACGGAGCTTTCAAATAAGATTCTGGTACACCTCTCACAGTAATTAGTTGGAATAATTTATCCGTAGCTATCTTGCAATTTGGTGTTATAGACTTATACAATGGTTTTGTTGT
Source organism: Heliconius eleuchia (assembly GCA_018230625.1). Classification (NCBI taxonomy): domain Eukaryota; kingdom Metazoa; phylum Arthropoda; class Insecta; order Lepidoptera; family Nymphalidae; genus Heliconius; species Heliconius eleuchia. The sequence continues at coordinate 33,843 of DWAP01000006.1, read as the reverse complement.
ATTATTTAAATATTCAATAAGATATTCAGACTCATTTATTGCAAAAGGCATTCCTAATGAAGCGGCAGCCATTTTTCTCCCATATCCAGTCATATCAGCACAAATGTCAGACATTGTGTAAGTATTACTTTTATGTCTATATTTCTGTCCCAATGTATCAATAGCAGATGCTAGTAAAGCAGAAGAATGGTAATACAAATTTGGTTTATAAGTTATGTAATCAAATAGTCTAGAGTTGCCAGGCTTTCTCCATCCTTTTTCACCAGTGCATAGAGGTACATATAGATTAACATTCTGAGACAATTCTTCAATTGAAAGTGCAATATTAACTAATCTTATGGAATCTCTTAAGGTAGATTTTTCCCTTTCTTCTTCTGTTGACGGATTGTTGTCAGGAAAATGTGAAGGTATAATAGGGTATGCTAATATACTTTTTGTATATTCATCAGATAGATGCTCAATACAACCTAAGGCTAATCCTGCAAATCCATCAATGCAGTCAAAGTTTATCTGAAATCCTTGCATACTATCACATTCTTCCACATATTTTCTGACCTTATCAGCAAAAGATTCTCCAAAATCTGATTTCCAAATTGAGCGACCGGACATATTAATATCAAACCCTTCCTGAAAAACAAAATGCAGTTGTTAAAATATGAAAAGCAAGATGTTACCTATTAAAAATTTATATAAAAAAAACAAGTAATTGGATATATTGAACATACATTTTCATTTCCATGTTGATATTCTCTGACCACATTAACAGTGCGAGGATGAAATCTGGGATACAGGTAGTCTGTCCATGTGTTAACCTCTTGATCTAGGTTATATTCTTTATTTTCAACTTCTGCACCTTCAGAATCAATATCTCGTAAAAAATTATTTCTTTTTGATTCAGGTTCAACAATTTTCTCAATGGCATTCCATGGTAGGTTTTCTTCTTCTAAATTTGACTCTTGCAAGCCTCCACTTTCTGGAAGAGTCTTAAGAGATCCTTTTAAATCAGCTAGTAGTAAGCGAGGAGTGTAAGTAACCTCTCCGTCGGCCGTTTGGCCTTCTCGATATAAAACATCGTGGTTGCATTCAATTTTACCAGTTCCGGTGTAATCAAAACTAAGTTCTTGTATATTCCAAAAGTGTGCTCCTACGTAATTGGAATAATGGCCAAATTGCAATGTGACTATTTCTCGTGTAGTCATTGTAAACAAATATTATACTATGTTGTATTTGAAAAAACCATGTGTAATTATTTAGTGACTTATATGAATTAGTATTTGGTTTTGTTTCTCTATGTTTCAATATGAACAGCACCAAACAACAAACTGAAGGAAACCTTTTTAAAAATAATTCGACCAAATGTTTGTTGCTTTGCTTAAGCAATTTGTATTTCAGTAATAGTTTTGATTTTTAACTTGCGATTTATTGCAAATAAAAAATCTTTGATGATGTGTTTTTTTAACAATTATTTATTTCGAATAATTGAAGAAAATATAAACTTCAAATATCAAAAATCGCAAGTATTTTATAAAATACTATGGCCTCAGGTTTGCTTGACATGTGACAAACTGACAACTGACAGTTAACTATTAACATAAGCATTACAGATAATAATTGTTGAAAAATATAGCTATGGTTGTAGGTTCTAAAAATAGATATTTAAGGACAAAACGTGGCGTTAAGATCTGATACTTGTGTGTCCTTTTTTTACCAATTGTACTTAGTTCGAGCATGAAAAAAAAGTCAACTTATTATATCTATTAATAATGAGTTGAGCTTTTTTTCATGGTCGCCTTGCGATGGTCACAGTAATGAATAATTTGGCTACTCGAGAAGTATTTTATTTACATTTTTTAAAATATAATGTAATTTAATTTCATTTGGTAATATTATGTATTTATTGAAATATTAAAAATTGATTTGTGACTATAATAAAAATCTTTGTACTGTATTGTTGTATTTGGGTTAATTGTAATTGGTTAAAAATAAGCACAACATATATTCATTTAATTTTTATTACCAAAAAATTATTAAAAATCATTCAACTTAGCTTGTTTGTCTAATTCTACAAACTAAACTATCCTCTACCCTTATTTTCTAAGCTTACTCATTAAATATGGATGTTGAAATACTGGCAGTGGAAAAATACATTTTTTGTTTTATGGTACAAAGCGATTAAGACTACTTGGCTATTGTGAACATTATGGGCGTTAAGTTACTTCAATACCTTATAAATGTTAAGAAAACTATTACTACTTATCTGTACTTAACTTCATATTAAAGCGTTAGTAAATTATAAGCAAGATCTTCTAATTTGATAACTAAAATAAGAAAATATTTACAGAATTGCACACTAAACCGAAAACTATTATAGAGTACTAAAATGTGTATAAGACTAAGTCGTGCACTTAGACGGTACTGCTTTTTTTCAACTTCCAACTATTTAATCCTTTTATTCTACTGACAGTCAACTTCAACAATCCATTCATTCCACACTTAAGAATATTTCACAGTAATTTATTATTCTGAGAATTTCAAGATAGTTTTTGGGTTAAATATGAAAAAAGTGAAACTGATTTCCATTACAGTTAGCAATAACATGGACACACAAAATTTTAATTTCCTTACAAAAAGGTTTCGACTTTAACGTTGATTTACTTTAATCAATATTTTTTACAAACCTAAATTTTTGAAGTGCATATTTAAAGAAATATATAGACATTCTTTATTGCTATGACATGGAAGGAACTACATATTAGTTTTTTTTTAATTTTATTTTAAGAAAAAAAAAGAATGCCTACATATTTATTTACTACAAATTCGAATTAACAAATTATTGTGAACAATAATCATATCACAGTTAAATCTAATCTATATTTTAGGACTGCACTCGTTTTAAACATTTAATTCATATTTAGACATTGATTTTGGATCTATGAACACTTTTAATATTTTACATGTTTAAACCTCATGCATATTGCTTATAATTCCAAGTTAATAAAAAAATATAACGCAAATTAAATCCGTCTCGTCAGGTATCTTACTTTGGACAGAACTAAGTCACAACCTACTCACTTTACCAAATGTTCCAATCTAGAAGTTGACTTTTATTAAATTATTCAATCATTCTAATTGCAAGGTAAAGTTCACAATTAAACTCTTAATTATCAAAGCACAAAGAAATATCCTTAGAAACAAAAACAGTAGGTTCACATAATGTTACAAATTACAATTCGAAAAAAAATTGTTGCTACTTATCAATATATTCAGAAAATACGTCTCCTTTTTAAGTATTTTCAATTACGAAAACAAACTGATTATATACTAGAATATCTAATAGATTTACAATATAAAATTATTGAGAAACTTGCATATTAAAGTATACAAAAGTGTAATTTTATAATTATTAACTAAATAGCTTTCCCGTCTGTCTCAATCACATAACTAATGAACCGAAAAACGCACCACTTCTCAAACTATAATTATCTTACAAGAACTAAAGTACTTACTAAATACATACAAAAGTTCAAATTAAATCTAAGCCCTTCATTCCAATTTGTGAACCACTAAATATTTTAACTATTCATATAATTTGATTGAGATCTATTTATAATAAATTGAAATACATATTATATATCATTTTTATTATTATAATAAAAAAAAACGACAGTGTTTGCCACTAAATTAGCTCTTTTTTCCAAAACCTAAAAATGGTTTTTAACTTGGCTTATGATAGGCTCAGAATCAATTTGTGTATACATAATGAGAGAAAGCTGCCAGCGTCAACATATAAAATAAAAATGCACACAATAAAATAAATATGTACAAGCGGTGGGAACTTTAGTTAATATACCCGCTATGGCTCTTGCTACTGTATTCATAATTTTTTATAAAAAAACATATGAGTAGAGAAGCAAAATACACGTTTTGTACTGAAAATGGTCTCAACCATTTTAACTATAAAACACGAAAGAAAAAATAATAATAATAATTATACTGTGCGGTGCTTAATAGTAAAATGTACAGTGTACGATATGTAACGAGTGTTTCGTCGTAAATACACCTATCTGGTACTTATCACGCATTGTCTAACACTACCTTAATTTTTTTATATAATTAAAGTACAGTCCGCCTTATGTAAGTGTGCAGTCTAACGAAATTATGTATATTAATTAAGACTACTTCATGATTAATTTTTTTTTGTTAGCAACGAACAAAAAATTATAATAAGACATGATTCAGAATCAGCAGTTCAAGTTAGAATTCGTGCACTTAAACAAGGTGGACATAAATACTTAACTAAGATGCTAACTTCAGTTACAAATTTAGAAATTAAATGAGTTAACGACCCTTTTCGATACGAAATAGTTGTGAGTGGTGTTGAGTGGCAGAACTCGACGCCGCCGCATCAACTTTGATGTTTTATAAGAATATATTAACTAAATGCCTTAGTGTATAATTAAAAAAATATACTACTGTTATAAAAATACCTAACAATACAAGGCATTTTGTCAGCATATTATTAATACAATATAAAGTATAAGTCAGGAATGTTACAGATGTCATATTTCTGTTCTGAATACGGATTTAAGAAGAGTTCTATATATTGGATATAAAATTACTTCGGATTATCCGATAGTTTGATTTCAAGTCATGTGAGACTTGTTATGAGAAATTATCTATAACGTTAATAACGGATACAGAAACATTTTTAGTTCAGATATCCGGTGGTTACAGTTAAGAATCTCCATAACATCTCTACATACTACACATACATTTATTGTTTTTCACAAACAAATTTGAAGTTAGCAACAAAGTTAAAAAGAAAAGATACAATTATTAATTAATTATTAGCCCATACATTAGATATTGAATCACATAAAATAAAATACGATTTAAATTAAATCAATTTTATTTTAAGTGATTAAAAACGTATATTATATTAAACTAGTGCTATTCGGTTGACGAGTGGAGTTTTCCGCCTGCTTGTGTGTGTTTGTGTGGTCACTGGTTGATATATGAAACTGGTTTTCGCTCTTTTTGCCGGATGAACTGAAACAAAGGATTGGGTATAAGTATAAGCAAAAGATATTATATATTTTGTTGTAAGTAATGAGGACTCATTTATTATTTTAATCTCATTAGAGCCAAAACAGAAAATACTGTTGAAGATTGATAAACCCAAATTAAAAATAAGAAAATCAATAATATCTAAAAGTACTTTAATGACTAATTTCAGCGATTTAAATTATATAAAAAAGGGCTGCGTTACATAATAGTTAATACTAAAATATTATAACTAATACGACACCTACTTCTGTAATTTTCTGCGAGGGACAAATCGAATTTGACGGGTTTCGTTACATCTATGTCGATCTCTTCGTACGACTGATCCAATACCTGTAAAGAAGTATTTTTTTAAAATAATTTTGTCAAAATGTAACTTCCATTTTAAGTGGAAATAAGAAATCTTTAGAAATAAAAATAAAATAAAATAATATATATCCTTCGTATTCCTTTAGTATTTTAACAGCCATTCTCACTAGCTTAAGCTTACAATTTTCTAATAACATTTAAAAAGTATACCTCAACATCACTAATATCGTCCCCCGATTCCTCGTTCATATAAGATGTGAGTGTTGATGCGCCGGTGGCCAACAAGCGGTATGTTCCTCCAACCATGCCCGTCCCTTCCACCTCTTCTACTTCTAACTCTTGATCTGATATTTCCTGGGAAAAAGATGTTTTATCAGAAACTATTATGGTTGTCGTGGCATAGCGTGTAGTTGTAAATGAGACTGTTGAGCGGTTGATTTTCAATCGGGTGAAATATTTATTTTCATTTCCTAGCCCTGATCATCATCAGATCGAGCTTTGTTGTCTCATTAGACAACAAAGCGCGGTGGTAAGTTCCGCCGCAAAGTGTTGAAAAATCGCCAGAAAGTGGAGACTGAAGTGCCGTAACGCTGGGATATGAAACATATAGGGGATATGAAATTGCATTTAAATAATCTGCATGCTTTACAGACATAAACTTTCCTCTTTCTCCTGTATTTGTACCACACAACAATGGATTCTAAAGTAATTTCAAAAAAAATATTTAAATCGCTAATATTTTACTTAAGCATACGTATTGCTTTTTGATCTGATGTTAAAGGTAAGCCAATATATTTTTTTGGCTTCTACTATATATGTTTACATATAAAATCTCTATAATATTTATGAAGTTTAACTTTTATTAAGCCCTTATTTGAATAACGTGTTAAAATTACGCCATACTATATTGCAAAGCAATATCATGTTATCACAGAATTCACAGTGAATTGATGATATGAGATTTATAAAATTAACAAAAACAAACATGATTGACGTAATCAACTGATTTGGTTTCACAGATGCATGTAAATAAAAAATAAGATCGTCTTCATATTTTTACGACAAGGAAAATTTAGTATCAATATTCTGTTATTGATTATTTTATAAATACTTAGTGAAAGTAAGTTTAAACAAATTCATCATATAAACAAAATATATATTATACAAAACTATTATAAAGCTTGGAATATATAGTTTTTAATGCACTCAAATGTAAATATTGAAGACATTTTTGTTAAAAATGACTAAATAACAACTGTTTAAAAATATTTTGAACAGTTGATTTAAAAATAATTTCTATCAACACAGAGTATCAGAAAAATTGATAACAGTTTAGATTTACTTATATAAAATTATTCTTATATAAAAAGACTCGACCCATCCTATAGACACTGATTAAACAGTTTTGCAGTACATAGCATAATTTACTTTGTCATAACGTTATACTGTAATAATAATTTAAAAAAAAAACTCAACAAATATATCTTAATTTGGGCGAAAGGTGCAGACTGTAATTTTGTATTATCACCTTTTGTGAGGCAGATGCATAATGTAAGAACCAGTTATAGCTGTTAACTTCCTGCTCATTCGGTCAATTGAAAGAAATAAATATATAATATTAAAGGATATTAAAAAAATATATTTTCTCTTTTTTTTAATACAGAATACCCAAGTAAAAAAAAACGTTAAGTGTTGACATTATGCCTTGACATTGAATATTAGCTATCATCGTATTTGCATTCTGCAGAGGTCACTCACAGAGGATATAATGCAAGCTCAATGTCAACCACTTATCCCACACATTGCAGTATAATCAAAAAACGTGTGTCTTCGCTTTTTTTAACTTCAAGCTGTATTCATCATTTTGAAGAGTGGTAGATGGGAACCCAGTGTTAAGACACTCCGTACCTCACGCACCGCCCCATTTTCTCGACATTGTGTGTGACATGGCAGAACTCAAAGCCGAGTTTACTTATCTACTTACTAAAGCGATGATATAAGAATAATAAATTCTCTCGATTGGGAATCAAACCCACAACTGTCGCGTTTACAGTCGCTATGCTGCTGCGCCACTAATCTCTTATTATTATAAGTAAGCATTCATAAAAAAATATTCTTTTAACGTCTTTACTTTCATTGTAGACAAACAAATGGCATCAAAATAATTTTTAAAACTTCTACATTATTTTAAAATTGTTTACTTATAGTTTTTTTTCAAATTGTTTATTTATTTTACTCATGCGCAGAACGCATTTGTGAGTCACTTTATTTAAATTTATATTGTTTATTTTGCTAACATAAACACAAAAGCTTAATGATAACATCTCGTTATGACATTTATATCGAATGCAATTCAAAAGAGTTTCATTAAGCTAAAATCAAACAAACGATTCATCAACATCAGTACCTGTTCAATGACGGTCTCCTCGTCCGCCTCCTTGACCTCGGGGTCTATCTCCACGTCGTCCATCTCCGCGTCCGCGTCCGCGTCGGCCTCCGTCTCGTCGTCCACGTCGTTGTCGCTGCCGAAGCCGCTGTACTTCATCTCGCCGCGCTCTAGCGCTTCTAGACTTTCTGGAATGTTGCGTGCGGTTTTAGTTGCTATACTTTTCGCTGTACCCTGCATATAGCAGTGTTGTTGGGAGTAAATATAGTATAGACACTCCGCTCCCCGGTTTCCGATACATTGCGCATCGCGTGGCGAAATAAAGGGAGGAAATGGTAATTCATTCGTACCGAACCCAAAACCGCTTACAGTCGGCGCTATATCACTGCGCCACGACAGCCTTCTTGGCGATTTTTTATATATAATTTTCTTTTAATATTAATATCAAATATACAATACAATAAATATTAGTGATTAAGTTATTTAGTTATAAATATTTTATTCAAATTTTATACTTAAAAAGCTATATTATTGAAATAAATATTGAAACTTATACGAGTGTCAAGATTCCTTACTAAAATCGACATGTAATCCTTGACTCAGTCATTGGCGGCGAATGGTGGTAAGTAAATACGAAGTGTTATGTTTCAATTACTTTTTAAATATTTTTAGAGCCAACGTAAAAATATATTTGTTTTAAATAAAAAAAGTTCCATATTACAAAATAAATAAGATAAAACATATAACAAAATAAAGCTACAAAATGACAAGTGATTAATCACGTATAAGAAACAATATTTAGCACTTTATTGAGAAACCAAAAATAATGTGGATTCAGTTTGTAGGATATGTATACCCTATATCCCGCATATTGCAAGGTCTAGGGTCTAGGCAAAAGAATCCTAGTGACTCAATCACCCTTATGGGATTCGAACCCACAACAGTCACGCTCATAGCCAGACCCTGTGCCGTTGCGCCATAATGGCACCCAACTTATTAAATTGTAATATATGTCGTTTATTAAATTACCTGGATAAATCATAGCTTTCTTGATAGCTTGCGGATCTTTCCTCGACCATTTTTGCACTTCTTCATCCATTTTACCAACTTTTGATGGATTCATGGCCCATAAACAACCTGTAATATATATCATTTGTTATTTCTGATATTTAATACGTTATGTTTTATAAGACTGTAAGCGTCAGCGTGTATTCGATTCCCACTCGGGAGAAAAAAAATATATTTTCATTGTCTCGCTCTCGTAAGACTAAACGCGGCATTGAGTTTGGCCACTTAACACGCAATGTCTCGGAATTTAGGAGATTCGTGGGCAAGAGATTATAAATACTAGGTTTCTTCTCATCTACCCTGTGTTATGCGGGATACAGCGTGAAGAGAAAACAAAGTTTTTATATTTATGAAGTGTTGTTTATGGTTAATATAGTTCACTTACCCTTTCTTTGACTTCCATTTGTTGAGGGTTTTTCTATTTTTTCAAAACATTTATTTAAGCTAAGATTGTGTCGTACAGAATTTTTCCATCCATTTGGCGCCGTTTTAAAATATGGGAAATGTTGACTGAAAAAATAAATCAAATGTTATGTATATTTAGACATCTCAAGACTTCATCATCACGGCAGAGAATTGTGTGACAAAATATGACAGGTGCGGGTTGAATTTCCAATTTAAAGAATCATATATAATATTCAATATCCATGATCTATCTTCAAAAAATATTGGAACTTAGATATTGGGGTAAACTATTTGTAATTTTAAATCGTCTATCGTTTTATACTGCGATTTTTTGTCTACCTATGTATATATATATATATATATATATACATATACATAGGTATATATATATATATATATATATATATGTAAATTCTGTTTTTCCTGGAATGTTTTTAAAATCACTATTTTGTTCAATTAGTCAAAAAAAAAATTACAACTAAAATTTTGTTACTTATGTTATAAAAAAACCATTTTTTATTTTGCCTAATTATATACTTAATTCATGCTAGTCATCAATTTGTACATGTGTTATTTAAAAATAAACAAATATTGCCTTAATGGAAAACTACTTACCACATGAAATTATAAATTTCTGAGACCGGCAAACTTCCTGTCCTTGAGTTTTTCAGTGCCATGGCTATCAAGCAGGAGTACGAATACGCTGGTTTAGGGAACTCCCCTGGCACTGCCTTGTTATTCACGTACTTCCCTTGACTCGTATCGACCGTGAACGCTCCGTTTACAGCAGTCTTTATTATTTGCCTACTACTGTTCAAAGACGCATTATCTAACAAAATCGTCGCCTGATTCTTGTTCCCATTACCTAAAATTGTTCTAGATTGCTGAGCGTCCAATATGTGTATATTCCCCGATATAATAGTTTTCGTTCCTAAAGATTGTATAATTTTTTGGCTACTATTTAAAATCGAACAGTTTTTGTTGTTCACTTTCAAAATTTCAGGCTGACTCGCTTTTATTCGCACGGTTGGCGTTATTGTGGGCGCTGTGCTCTTGCCTTTGCTACTGTCTAAATCTTTTAACAAGTCTTTTACTACAGTTTTATCTTGCTTTCTAACGTATATGACCATTTGTGTGGGTTCCTCTAGTTTCTTAGGCGGCGGTTCTTCAGGTTCTTGTACTTTTGAAACTTTTATTGCGTTGGGGGAAAATGTTAAGTGACTTTTTTCCTCCTTTGGACTGGCTAGCGACTGGCTATTGTTGAGATCATTGTTTGCAGCTGAAGTTAGTAAAAGGTTGGATGCTTCTTCTTTGACGATACTTTTAACTGGTGTTTCTGCAAAGGATGAAGGCATAACGGAGTTTGGATTTACCATAACCGCGTTAGCTTCTGACCCATATAAATCGAGATTGTGTACAAAACTTGATGAAGAGTTATTGAGCCATGTGACTGAATTGTCTGTGTCCATATCCAACAAAGGTGGCATTTCTGAAAAGTTTAAGCCTAACGAGTCCTGTAAAATAAGAATATAATTGTATTGCGTATTTTTTTTAATATAATTTCAATTATGAATTGGTTAAACAAATACTAACGGAAAAATCTGTGATGCTGCTTAAATCTGTCGCTATTTCATTTTTGATGTCCATGTCCAGCATGTCCTGGAGTGAATCGGTTATGTACAAATCCATGTCTAAGCAGGCCTATAACATAAATAAATAACATTTAGTGACATTAGTCCAATGAAAATATAAAAGTCGAACTTTCGCGCCATTTTTTAATTCAAAAATAGCAAGCATTTTTTCGTGATGAAAAGAAGATGGGAATGAATTCCTATACCCTATAGTGAAACCTGTTTTCTTGGTATGTGCGCCTTAGCAGTGAAAGAGTAAATCTATATTTATATTGCCGTCTCGTTTGTTCTCATTTAAAGGACACGAAAAGTAAGCTCCGTAAATGGATTAATATAACTTTGATACAACTGCAGAGGCGTGGTGTGGTAATTCATAGTATCATAAATAGAAAATTTATTAAATTTACTATGTTAACAAGGCGAATGAGTAATATTAAATTAATTCTATTTTTACAGACCTACATCAACAAATTATTTGTTGGATCGAAATGCATGGCTCGTAGTGTGCCTAGTGAGCGAGTATACAAAAAAAACCTTCATCGAGTTGTACATCGGAAGGCTCGGAACTTTCGGGACCACATTTTTTATCCAAGCTATTTAAGCTATAAATAAACATCCGTTACCGAGTGTTCTTGTTAAGACATCTATATATGGATGGGGTTTTTATCTACTATCAGAAGCTAATTTTAACTACTATTCGACTCAGAAAGTAAACAGGTACTGTTTACTAACGCACTATTTAGGTCCATATGGGTGGTAAAGTTCATTAGTATTTAGAATTTTCGTCTTCTTCGTTTATAACTTATATTGTCAACAAAAAACAAATGTTTCTTGAAAATCGTTACACTGTCTTTATATTTTTTTATAAAGACGCAGCAATACAAGCCAAGGGGCCCAGCCAAGGAATAAAAGTAGCGGACCATGAAATAAAATCCATGGGAAAGGCACGGTATCAGCAGATGGTATGTTATCATCACTATTCTATTGTAGTTCACACTCTACGATTAAATTGACTTCAATAAACGATGTGCAGCTCTTATTCAATAAATTAACTCTCGTTACTTCTGTCGTCTGATGATCTAATAATACATTCTACTTGCTGACTAATAGATTGTTATTAAATTAATATTATTAAAAAGTATTGAATGAAAATGTGATTTGATAATATACCAATCATATATATAAATAAATATATTTTTTATGTTAAAAATTAATGATCTTGTTTAATGTTTCTTTTTCCTTTTCATTGCTTTTTGTTGATGCTAAACGTGTAGCTTGAATTTTTCAAGTTATGCAGCCTTTTGTTGAGTGTATCGCGGAGTTCACGGTTGTTATTGGTTTCATATTAAATAACAAAAAAAAACCGCGCCCGGGCAGTCGTGTGCAGATGAATGTATAGGAAATTCTTGCAAAGTCAAACTGAAGAGGATCTTCAAAAATATGGAGCGACTTGATTTACATAAAAATAAACTGCGTTCTCATTGTATAATAATAAACATAATACATATACAAAATATTATTCTGCATGCGAAACGAGTGCACTGACAGATAAGAGAAAAACGTGAGCGTCATATCTTTAGCCAATCGTAAGCAAAGTCTACAGTTGTATTTTTTAATCCTGATCACTATCATACATTTTGGACTATAATTAATTAGACAATTTTAGTAAGCAAAACTTCATCTGCTGAGATATTCCTCATCACATATAATTTCGTTGTATATATTTTATCAAATCGGCAAAAGAGAAACTCAAATTGGGGTGGCAGACAGAGATGGCTATAGGAGATCGAAAGAGGGTGAATCGACCCCTAATGACATCGCAGCCGCCATACCGCGCCCTTTGAGCTAACGAAAGCAAGCTGCTGGTATTCTGTTTGGGATCCCCGAGTTATGTATATATATTTTGAGATATAGTTTTATTTTATAATAATAATATGATACGATTGAACCACTTGAAATTTAGGTATATTTGTTTTTTTATTAAAAAGGTAAATGAATAGAACATAGAATACGTGCCTCGAATACTTTATTCATTCACTTTTTTTGTTATAATGTTTCTTCACGGGCCGAAAATGTCTGTAGATCCGACTCGGCAGTACAGAGTAGAGCCATGCCGCAGAGGGCCATGAACTCGCTCTTTATTACTTAGAGTTCATCTCGCTTACGTGCGATATGAAATAGGAACTATTAAAAGATATTTCTGAACTGCTTTTCATCTTGCGAGCACTTAGATAACCCGGTTGATTGTGTGTAATAGATCTGTATTATTTTTTTAAGTGTATTCGTTTCTGTTCATAGTATGAGCAGTAGGTTAATTGAAGCACCTGCTTAAAACTTACTTACAAGTAGGTAGACAGTTTAAAAATATAACAAAAAACAGACAAGGAAACACCGTCTGAAGTCTACGGCTCTCAATAAACGTGTTTCGCGTGGTATGAATGAATATTATCAGCCAAATTATAATATTAGTTATGAAAAAAAAACTAAACTAAAACTTAATCTAAATCTATTACTTCAATTAAAGTAATTAAGCAGAAAATTCGTTAATGTTTAAATGAGAAAAAAAAATAAACACATCTTGGTTTCAAAATTTGCTTAAAATGTTAAATTAAAAGTTCAAAAGAGCGAATGCCTGGTAAAGGAGCAGGTAGTCAGAAAAGGCAAAATTCGACCGTCAATTTTTTAGAGCACGCCTTTATTATTTACCTTCTAACAAAAACGAATCAAGTTACATAAGTCGGTAAAATATATATTTTTTTATGTTTTAAAGTTAAGTTACTTTTCATTCTGTTTCGTATTATTTTATTAAGTTGAGATATATTTTCAGCAAAGGACAGTGGGGGCCATAGAGGCGCCGTGAGGGGCCGCCTAGTGTCCTCGAACCTGACCGCGCGCTATCGCCTTGAACTCGCTATAGTCTGCTCGTACAAATTACCTTGTCTACGCTGGCGAAGAATTACCGCGAAAAATTGAAAAAAGATACCTACATCATATATTTGAAACATTAAAGAAAAAAATTTCCTAACTGATTTATATAGAACAAGCTACGGCCTCTAACAATTTTTTTTTCTTTTCCCTTCTAAATAACCTTGTCATATTATTATAAGTTTAAATTTTATTACATTCACTATATACTAGTTATGGTTTCAGATTGTATGTGTAGGAAATTAATAATTAATTTAACATAAAGGTAAAAATAAGGCGCGAAAATAATTTAGGCGTATTTTCCTTATGCGCGCGCATCGCTAGGAGGGGTTCCGTATTGATTGTATGTGCGGCGCAGTCACTCCCCTCTGTCTACTTCCCCGTTAAAAGGGAGGGAAACTGAAATATTATCTGTATAAACTTTTATATATTTTATTGTCTGGACTTCAGGACGAGAGTTAAGTATAACTTTGGAACGCGTAAAAGTTGTTTTTAATATAAATTATGATTGAATTTTACTTATGCTCACATTTAAATGCATTTAGAATGTTTTTACGTAGTATTATAACGAAATGAAACAAGTACCCAAATATTTTTTATGTTTGCCTTCAATTTGAATATTCAGTTGTTTGTCCGCGATTTACAGAATGATGACACCTGCCGGGTCAATGTTCTCTTCGTAATAAGTATTTGACTCAGCCTTGGTAATAAGCAAGACTCATCAGCTACATTTACTTTGATAACAATTATGTTATTTATAATAAAAAATAGTTTCTCAAAAAATTAAAAATAATAACAATATATTACGAATGTACTTAAAGAAATCCTTTCTTGAATTAAAAATTAAATACTCATTTTTTTTCTTATATATAGATTATACCAAAAATGTCATATATAAATAAAATATCCCTGTTATATCGAAACCAGATACGCCAACAAATGTTTAAGAAGCCATTTAACAAAGGAACTAGGTACCTATAGGAGCCTTCAATTTGAGTACCCTACTGTAGAGTTCTTGCTTCCGGTGTGAAACTTAGCCCGTTTTTAATTATTATTGTAAGTTAATGTTTCTTTGTTAAATAGAATTATTAATAACGAAATAAATACAACATTTTAAAATTTTATAGATGAATTAAAAGTTCAAAAAAAGGAAAACTATTAAATGTATTAACAAGAAATAATGTATAGAGTAGTTTGCAAACATCTAATTAAGAGTATAATTTTGCCTTAGTACCAACAATATTAAGAAAGAATAATAGCTTTTTATTTCTCTTAGGCCTATAGCGATAAACGCGGCACAGAATTCATAATAATACAAAAAGATTTCGCATTGTCTTGTCAATGCAATCAAAGAGCTTTTATGAAAATGAGTAAAATGGTGAGGAAGTTTTTGTTTTCGCTTATCCGACTAACACCAACCGTTAACATTAGGGGAGTGTAACGGCTGACGGAACAACCACAGGTGTGTGCATGCCGTATACACATACAAAAACTACTACATTGACACTTACGCACACTATAACAGGTTGCAGCCAGTCCCTTTTTCGTTGAGTGCACTCACCACAGACTAGCATTATCAGTTGTTTACATAACATAATAATATGATAACTGTCATTTCGAAATAGTTTCAGCCGTGACCTTAATTATTTATATTATGCTGCATAATTGATTATAATTTTATATTATAAATATATATGATTATTAACATACATTTTTCGAAGATAGAATGTTCCGTGTTAATTAATAATTAAAAACTGTTTGTTAAATATTATTAATACTGTGATACAAATTTTCTTGTATTACTGTAATTTATAGGCTATGGTATACGACACACGAGTTTGTTCGTTCGATAACACACAAACACATAGACGTGGTGCACTCATTGTTAAACGTTTTGAAATTCTCGCTCGAAACCGGCCGTGGGAACCGCATTACTACCTCGTAGACAGAATCAATCTATATAAAATATATTAATAATATTAATACAATGTACAAATTTTATTGATTATAAAGTTTTGTAACATAAAACACGATATGTTAAAAATTATAAATTTATTATAATTGAATTCCTTTAGACTAGGTATACAGCATACGTTGAAAGTACCTAACTATTAGGTCATGTAGTGCCATACCTAGAATATTTAGAAGTACGTATGCACAATCACACACGTATATATGTAGTTACAACTTACGTTAAGTTCATTGACGGCGAATTGGCGCCGTTTTAACACGTACAATTGATATTGAATTTTATTTCTTAATTAAATAATATATTATGTAAACGATAATTTGAATCTGCTTTGCATAAATGATATTAGAAATGAAAACATTATCAAATTATTCTTTACTAATTACTAAAATAACTTGTTAAATAATAATAGTAATAATACTACACATTCCATCCTTATCAAACGTCAAGTCAATGAATGTGCGAGACAGAGACAAAAAACGAAACAATTTCGTCCGTTACAAATATTTATACACCGCGTGTTTAGAAATTAGTTTAATAGTTTCAAATTAAGTAGTACTTAAATGGTAATGAAGAGAACAATAAGTATGTAAATAATATCCACTGACAAAATATTACATACCAGCCATAACACGTAATGATTTTGACGAGACTACGTAACTAAGTGGAATGATTTCCCGCCACTTTGACACTATAAAAATATCAACAGCAATTCTTAGAATCTTCATAAAACACAAACATTACATGTTTGCTACACAATATATACTAATATTATACGAAATAACCATGCATTATGAATGAATGACATTAAAAAGAGCGGGACACGGGTCTATTACTTTCACACTGCCCAAAACATGACTTATACAAATGAAAACATCATTATTTACATAAAATAGGACTTACCGAATATTTATCCAAATAAATATCCTTATGCTCAATAGAATAATCCTGAATTTCACACATTTACGTTTTTAGCGTCATGAAATTGACAAATATAACACCACTCACTCCATAGACTATGTATTCTGTTTTGCTATTATGTGAAAAAGTACACAAAGAATGGCCAGAGTTTCTATTGGCGGGCTTCTACCACGTGACCGGCGGCAAGGCAATATTATTGGTCCAAAATATTCAATACATTGACGTCATGGTCGTTGTAATACTTTTTAGAATAAAAGTAATGTTTCTTTAATTCAAATTAATGAAATACTATTTAATAAAAAATATATAAATATTTTGCGATATGTTACTCATACATATTCTGTTTAAACAAATACTAACACTACTTACCAGTTATGGTGACTCGTCCATTTTCAACAACATGGCGGTTTGTTTACACCGGCATGGTGACAAGGCGGGAAGTAATTTTGTAGTTTATGTGTATATTTTTTAAAGAACATCTAACCAAAAATAACCATTTTCAAATAAAGAACATGTTTATTAAAAGAAACAATGGTATTTTTAATATGTTATTAATATAGAATGGAAAACAAGGCACATGGGCGATACCAATTTCGGACACCAGCGCCATCTTTTATTACAGCTAAGCAAGAAACGGCGGGAAATACAAATCATTTTTCCCAGTCTATACATTACAAACAACTTAAAAATAATACAATAAACAAGAAACAATAACCATAATGACTGTGATGAACATTTTTCTATGGTCACTAACTAACCAGCAAAGTTTAAATTATAACGTCTTAATTACTTCAAGTTTACATAATTTATTAAAAATCTATTTAAAAAAAAACATATTGAAAATGATGATTTTGTGAAACAATAAAATGGAACGTAATAGTTAAATACAAAATTACATTATAGTGAAAAATCTATTAAAACCCACCAAGATCTTAGTATATAATATCATAATATCCCTATTTGCTAATACCGATATAATAATAATCTTATACAAAGCAATGAGTTATTTCAACATTGTTTATAATTAAGGCTGTTCCAGTCTTGTCAATATGGCTGCATATCAAAATCACAAATGCTAGAACTTGGACATTTTAATATTTCTATTTCTCTTATACAATTCATATGTTCCTTGTCGTTTATTTTTTTTGTTTAAAATAAAATCTTCTTTAAAATTAGATATATTGCTCGTTTGCGCAATGAACTTAGTTTCTCTAGGTATAACATTGACTTTGAAGTCAGTTGTATAGCCACTTCTAGATGTCGACGCTGTTGATACAAATGGTAAAACTTTTGGTTTTTGTAGACGTTTCTTCATTTTTCCGCTTTCAGTTTCATCGTCATTGAGATAAACACTTTCTTCCAAATAATTAGATGGCTTGTTTTTACGTTTCTTAGTTTCCTCTACTAAAAATTGAGATGTGGATATTACTTTGGCTTTCTTTGGTATACGGATTTCCTTTTTGGGATTATCATCCAATTGATTTAAAATGCTAGCCGGTAAGCGAGGAACTTTTTTGTCAAATGAATTTTTCTTCAAAACCTAAAATAAAGATTGTCAATTAATATGCAATATTTTGTTTATTAAATAAAATAAATATTTTTAATTTTAATGATAGGTCTTTTAATTACCTTTGAGACTGTATTTGCATCATCGTCGTCCTCTCGTTGTTTACGTTTATTTCTATTGGCTTTTACCATGTCTGTAAAAAAAATGTAAATTAGGATTGTATCTAAAATTTAAATCGTTATAATATATAAAATTTAATGTATTCGACATTTACCAGAGATTTCAATTTCAGTATTAACATTGAAAGTGTCCTGTTTCTTCATTTTCTTTTTCTTTTTATCTCCAGAAGACTGTAAATTATGTTCCTTTTGCTGGTCTTCTACAACTGAATATATAACAAAAAACAAAATTTGCTTTGGTTATGTAAAGTTTATTTAAAACAGTAAAATTTTAAATTATCTATTATGTGGTGTATGAATTTCATTTTAAACTAGTAGATTTATAATAAGCAAACCATAACCCAAATAAATCTACAAACTACATTCAGTTGATCTTAGTGGATATTTGGAAAATTAAATTAAATATATTTTCGTAATAGTTCCTGTAATATTTTTAAACATTTTTAAAGTGTTAATCCACACTTAGGAAATATAAATACTTTTATACGTTTTCTAAATAAGTAGTTCCTGTAAGTTTTGAATAAATATTATTAGACTATAACCGAGATAATACACATGTATATTATTAGAAACTAAAATCTCCAATTAATTATAAAAAAAACTGAGAAAATGGATAATATTGCTATTATTGAAAATGGATAATATTGATAATATTGCTATTATTGCTGCCATTATATAATTCAGACGGATATTAATCGCAAGTATGTAAATAATATTTATTTCTCACCTTTAATATTTTCTTGAATATTTTGTGAAACCTTTAATTTCTTCTTCTGACTACCAACCACTGGTTCATTTAGGATTTTAGAGACATTGCTTCCGCCATCTGACAGAATATGTTTTAAATATCAAAAATATAGTTTATAAAGTAATTTAATTTAAAGTTTTAATTTTTAAATAGCATTTAAAGAATCTCATAATCTAGTAGGATAACAAACTAACAACCATGACAAACTAACAACCATGTGGATAGGATAGTTCAATGCATGTGAGTTCAATTAATCTAGTATATATATTTTTTACACACAATTGATTATTAAAAGTTTAGATAAGCATGCATTGTCACCTGCACAATTGAGTTCTTCTACAGTCTTATTAAGAGATGATTTTCTTTTACGTTTATTTGAATTGGTTTCTTTCACCTCAGGAATATCCACTGTGACTAGAATAAAAATTAATACATTTTTTAGTTTCATGCTGTATGCAGTACTGCAGGGTAGTCTGGAGAGAACCTAGGGCTAAGACAGTAAGCATACAAATGCAGCATTTAATTTAATATTTTTTTAATAACAGATTTAAAATTAAATATTTTATGAATACTAACACTTTTTTTATATTTCAAGTAGTTTCAAGACTAAGCAAATTTACTTAACTTCATTAGTTAGTTCAGTATTATAAAACTTAAAAATAAAGATCTGAAATTCACAAACCTTCATTTCCTCGAATCTCCTGTGTCATTTTCTTCTGACTTCCTGGGGTTTTTATTTTCGATGTATCAAGTGATACTAAAATAAAAACATAGGAAAATTATAATTACAGAATAATGAAAATATGTAATATGTCTATGGATTTGTGGAATTAATCAGGTTCACGCTGTATCACAAAGCAGTGTAGGCCGAGGGAACCTAGCGTTAAGACACCGTTCCCTACTTTCTGTCGAACTTTGGAGGCATTGCGTGTTGAGTGGCAGAACTCAACGCCGCGCTTTGCCTCGACACCAGAGCGAAGAAATAGAAATATAATTTGTGCCCCTGCGCCACGACTGGCCGCATTTGGGGAATTAGTTATAACAATTTTGTTGATAAACTTAAAAAAAAAAAAATGTGGTGCATCTATTACATATATAATTATAGTAGAATAAATCAATATTAAGTACCTTGAATACTTTCTTGTTGTGACTGGGAAGATTTTTTCTTTTGACTGCCTGGTGTTTTTATTTTAGATACATTCAGGAGATCTTCTAGTGCAGGTTCTATAAAGTAAAAGGCAACGGTTAGTCAGTAAAATGTAGTTAAATCGTTTTTATTTTAATTATTTATTCTCAAAATTGCTGTTTCAGAAACACATGTTAATATTAAAAATATACAATATATATATATTACCTTGATCATCGTTGATTGACTCTGTGGGTTTCTTCTTTTTCTTTCCACTATTTGGTGTATTAGTTACGGATTTATATACTAAGTCTTCAGGGTCATCTGAAAAAAAAATATACGATAGCTAATTATTGAACTCGTAAAATGTGTGGAATATTTTGTATAATTTTAGAAATTAATTATAACAGTGTAAATATTTGAAAATAAAATAAATAAAACAAATATATATTGTTCTGTAGTATTATCAGGCATTAACTGAATTGAATTTTTACTTATTTAAAAATGGCATAAATAGATAAATCGGTATCAACAAAAACTTATTCTTTTCACAAATCTCTGCTCATCACATATACTCGACCTTCAGCCTATTGATTTCGTAGTGTATGAGGACAGTTTCCAAGAGGCACAAGTTCAATTCCCACTATGTTATTTGTTTTATCTCTTTCATGAGCAAAAACATTTTGAAATGTAAAAAATAAAAGCCAATACCATTTACTTCATTTCGCGATTCAGGAGAGTTCTTCTTTTTCTTTTGACTGCCAGGAGTTTTAACGTCTGATGGTTCTGGGATTTGTACAACAAAAGTTTTTAAATATAAATTAATATATTTTTTTTTAGATTTACAGTGTAAGGCAGGATATATAAGAGGGAACCTAGTGATAAAACACTCCGCACCAAATCCGTAGCCCAATTTTACGAAACATACGAGGGCGTGCTGATTGGCGGAATTTTTTCAAGATTTCCGCGCTTTCCCTTGTAAGCAGACCAAGGAAATGAAAGTGATTAGTTCGCCAGAGTTTATTTGAACCCACAACCGTCGCGTTTACTAGACGCGGCTGTTGCGCGCCGCTGAAAGAAAAACAACAGTGAAGCTGTCATGACGGACAGCTTCACTGTTGTTTTTCTTTGATTTCAATTATGTATATAAAAAAATGTTTAACAGATTTAAGAATGAATTGTTCATGATTATACTACTATCATTTTCTGAAAATAAAAAAAAATATGTTTTTTCATATGTGTTATCTATCAACTAATCTAAAATCACAAAGCTATCAACCTATACTAAAATCACAAAGCAGTTTGTTTGGTTGAGCGCGCTAATATCAGGACAAACTGGTTCGGTACTCATAGGGGAATCAATGGAGAAGGCTACATTATAAAGGCTAAGATAAAGAATAAATTTACTGAGCCTGTGGTCAGAGTTACTGTAGGCACTTAGAATTGTTGTTTAAGAATTGAGTTCCATTGGAAAACGCGAGCGAAGCTATCGACTAAAAGCTAACATGAGCAAATAGTTTAAAATTAAAAATATAAATGTAAATAAAAATTTTAATAAATATATAGTAGTAAAATAGAAATTAAGAAATTATACTATTCAGTGTGTTGTGGTTTTCTGAAATGCGTTTTTTTTTCTTTTGACTGCTTGGAGTTTTAATTATAGTAATATTAGTGGCTTGTATTTCAGAATCTAGAAAAAATTACAAAAAACTTATTATAGATTTTTACCTTTAAAGTGTAATTTATTTATTAAATTTATTTACTAAGCCATGTGACGCAGTGAACAATTTCTGATTGTAATCTCAATTGGGTGTCGGTTCGACCTCCATATCAGAAAATTCATTAAAATCATTTTAATAAAATTAAAATATCAAAGCCAATTCAAAATCAAAATGGCGTTACAAGTATCAATGTGTGCTGGAGTTCCAACACAAAAAACAAATTGGCTCAGATTCGAACGGAAACTAAAAACAAAGTACACTACATAGGTTCTCTTTACCAAACATTGCATACTGTAATATATTTTTTTAGCTTCACGCTGTATTCTACAAAGCAGGAAACCTTTTCGCTGAATTCAAAAGGAATTAAGCGTTGAGTAGTGGAATTCAATTGCCTCATTACCAGACCGAGTAAATAATATTATAATAAAAAAACATACTTGAGGCAAAAATAAATACTAAATTTTCTGAAGTGGGAATCAAACCTACAACTTGTCGCGTTTACAGTCCGCACGCTTGTGCCCCTACCAGGACTGGCTTAAACTGTAATAATGATGCCTAACAATGTGTCATAATGGATTCGTAATGCTGAAAGCTATATCATTTATTATTTATTTACCTTCTTCACTCATTCCATTTTCTTGGTCTTCTATGAAAGATTTGCTCTTATTTTTACTTACAGAAGCATTCAAAGAATTGTTCTTAACATTTTCACATTCTGCAAAGAATTAAAAACATTATTTATGAATATTTAAATATCATATTAAGTAAGAAGTGTATCTAATTCAAGGCCACCGTGGTGCAGCGAAACAGTGTTGGACTGAAAACGCGACAGGTGTGGGTTCGATTCTCCCTTGGGATAAACAATTATCTTTATTCCCTCACTCTGGTAAGTATATAAAGTGTAGCGTTGAGTTCCTCCACTCAACACAATCAAGTTTCAGTCTCAGTTCATGGCCATAAGGTGGAGAAAGTGGTCTTAACACTATGTTCTTTATACAAACCTGTCTCAACTGGTTGTATTTCACATATAGATTTATTTTTCTTATTACCGCCCAAAGATATATTTAAAGATTTATCAGCAATATTTCCATCATCTGTAATTAAAAATCATATATAAAATTTAAGAGATTTTGTTTTTTAATTAAATATAAATTATAACTCAAGGAGGTGATATATTTATTTAAATTTATATTTTCATTCCTTTGCTCTGGGGTTGAGGCAAAACGCGGCGTTGAGTTCCGTCACTGAACAGTGTCCCCACAATTCAGCAGAAAGAGGGGGGAATGGAATGTCTTAATACTAGGTTCCCTCTACCTATAAAAATTATTTTACTTTGCTATGAAACTGTGAAAATGTATTACCTATATGTTCAGCTTGACTCTTTTTATTTTTCTTCTTCTTTTTCTTACTGCCTGGTGTTTTTGCATTTGATTTATTGATTGATTTTTCCAAAACAAAATCTAAAAATATTATTTAAATAATATAAGCTCAACATCTTATACAAATATTTTATCACACTATTCAAAAAAATACATTTTTTTAATAAATTCAATAAATGTTTAACGTAATAGTAGCGTAGTGGGGTGCGTCCTAATGTAAACGTGAATGGTTTAAGAACATTTGTCATTTCAGTAAATATTTTTTTTATTTTCCAGCTCAGGCAGGTCGAAGCACGGTACATTCAATGTGCCTAGTATATATATTTAAATTAAAAAATCATCATCAATATTCACCTGTTTCATCTTCTCCGTTGGTACCTACATCAACAGTTTTTTTTGCTTTTTGGAATGATACTTTTGGAATGATGATTTTGTTTTTTAATTAAATATAAATTATAACTCAAGGAGGTGATATATTTATTTAAATTTATATTTTCATTCCTTTGCTCTGGGGTTGAGGCAAAACGCGGCGTTGAGTTCCGTCACTGAACAGTGTCCCCACAATTCAGCAGAAAGAGGGGGGAATGGAATGTCTTAATACTAGGTTCCCTCTACCTATAAAAATTATTTTACTTTGCTATGAAACTGTGAAAATGTATTACCTATATGTTCAGCTTGACTCTTTTTATTTTTCTTCTTCTTTTTCTTACTGCCTGGTGTTTTTGCATTTGATTTATTGATTGATTTTTCCAAAACAAAATCTAAAAATATTATTTAAATAATATAAGCTCAACATCTTATACAAATATTTTATCACACTATTCAAAAAAATACATTTTTTTAATAAATTCAATAAATGTTTAACGTAATAGTAGCGTAGTGGGGTGCGTCCTAATGTAAACGTGAATGGTTTAAGAACATTTGTCATTTCAGTAAATATTTTTTTTATTTTCCAGCTCAGGCAGGTCGAAGCACGGTACATTCAATGTGCCTAGTATATATATTTAAATTAAAAAATCATCATCAATATTCACCTGTTTCATCTTCTCCGTTGGTACCTACATCAACAGTTTTTTTTGCTTTTTGGAATGATACTTCAATTGGAGCTTCATCTGAATTATTTCCATCTGGAAGTACAAATGAAATTAGGTTTTTGTGTTTTATACAATATAAAACACAGAAACCTAATGTCCATATACAAGTAGTATATGGACATATGTATTTAAATTATAAACTAAATCTTTATGCCAGCTATAATATAATACTAATAAGTGAAAATATGTATATTATTAATTGCTTAAAATATCATAAACTAAAATAAGATCTTTATTCTCTCTTTAACCTGTTTGTTATTTTTACTAAGTAATAATTATAACAGTAAAATATTTTTAAGAATTTTTCCAGTTTCACGCTGTATCCCACACTCAGCAGGGAAGGCAGAGTGAACCTAATGTTAAGACACTCAGTTCCCCACTTTCGGCCGAATTCTGGAATCATTGCGTGTTTAGTGGCAGAACTCAACCGCGCTTAGCCTCGACACCAAAGCGAAAAAATGGAAATATAAATTTAAGTATATTTTTTATCTCCTCAAGTGGGGATTGAACCTACAAACAGGCGGTTTTACAGTCACGCTTCAAGCCACTGCGCCACGACTGGTCACTTTTTTTTATTTAAAAATCTATTTTGTGGTTTTTGTAATTATTGATTGACCACTGTTATAAGGCAGATTTAATAAGATTACACAGAATTATATAAAAAAAATCATTTTCTATAAAAGACTACTACTATTTTAAAAAACGAACAGAAGCTTGAATCTGCACTATTCATTCTTAACAAGCTATGTTTTAAACACTTGTACATTGTTAAAACTTATTTATGTGGTCAGCATCTCTGTAGGGAGATTTTACACGTTAATAGTATTAAAAATAAGTTATAGTAAGTAGCTTTAGTTGACTTAGAACTTACCATTGTCTTGTACACAATTTTTTTCTTCAATTTTAATAACAGTTTCGTTTTGAGATGTATGTGTGCCTTCGGTATCAATGAAAAAGCTGATATTAGTTTCTTCTGCTTCATCTGTAAATATATTTTAATAGATATTTTAAATAATTAAATGTTAATGTGTAAAAAAAGTAATAGTGAATGTTTATTAATGTCAAATATTTTTTTCACTAATAACAATAAGTTACTTTAATTAATTTATTTATTTACATAATAACTTACTTGTGCTTATATTTTCTTCAGTTTTCGATTTCCGTTTTTTGTTTTTTTTAAGGCTGACATTCAATGAAGTGTTGTTAGTTTGAATGCTTGTATCTGAAAACACATTAAATTGTCAATAATAATATAAATAGTACTTATTACATAATAACAATAATAAAACCGATAATGTAATAGTAAAATAACAGAAGAATTATAGGGAAAAACAAACATTAAGATTTTCTTCTTTTATTTATACAATTTTAACTCACCATTAACAGTATCTCTTATATCCATCTTGTCATCTTTGCGATTTAATTGTATAATCTCTTCTTTATCTTTAACATCCTTTTGCTTTACATCTTCACTATTGTTACTGTCTTCAGAGAAAAGCAAATGTAAATCAATTGAGTCCGAGGAACCATCGTCTTCTTGATCTTTGACTTTAGATTCATTAATTTCTTTTTGTTTTTTAATTTTCTTAGTAGATTTAACTTGAGTGAGATTTAATTCATCAACTATGGGCATCTTTTGTTTCTTCGTTTTCTTATCAAGATTTAGCGATATATCAACAGTTTTTGTCTTGTTTTTGTTGTTTTTGCTCAGACCTTCTAACATTGAGTCATAGTTTTGCATAATTTCAGTATCACTGCTCAATGACATGTTATCATCGTCATCTTCTTCAGAAGCATCCAATGGATCGATTTCTGTTTGAGTTTTTGTCATTTCATTTGTATCCACATCCATATTTATTTCATCAGAATTGATAAATGCAATGGATGCATTTTCTTTTTTAGGTGTCTTTGGTTCTTCTTTTACTTGAATGGTGGCTAGTGGATCTGTCTCTTTAATACTCTGATTAGCAATTGTTATTTCCTTTTCATTTACAATACTATCGTCACATACGCTTGCAGAGAGGCGTTTAATTTTCTTGATTTTCTTACCGACATCATCTTCAAGCATACTGGCTTCGTTTGTTGAATCAAGTCTCATTCTATTATTTTTACGCAGTTTTGGTTCTGATTCAGAATCAGATTCAGATGAACTTAATTGTTGTTTTTTGTTGTTTTTCGTTTTACACAATTCGGAGCTTGAACTTTTGTTTAAAGTATTTAATTTGTGTCTTGATTCAAACATTTCTTTAGACGCCTCCTTTTGTTCTTTTTGTTTTCGTTCGTTATATTTTTTCTTAGATTTGGCGGTCATTTTAAGTTCATTATCGCTCATGCTTAAGTCATCTTCAGTGCCATCCAGTAACTCATTATCTTCTTCAGCTGAACTCACAACAAAGGAATCTTTTTCATAGTCTGAATCGTCCGAAAGTTCGTCTTCAGAAGTAAGGGTTTCTCCTTTCTCCATTATTTCATTTTCTTTTTCATATTCTCTTTCGTCTTCATTTTGACTGTCACCAGATTGATAATCATCTCCAGCATCACTTGCTTTATCATCTAATAAGTTGCTATTGTCATCTGATTCATCACTTTCATTGTCGGAATCTGTTTCGGCAGACGTTTGAAATTTAGGTTTTGAATGTTTTATTTTTCTTTTAATGTTTAAGGAGGACTCTTCGTCAGATTCTGAATCTGTATTTAAATCATTCTGTTTTTGAGACATGTTCTTATTAGACGAATTTAAACTTTTATTTTTAGTACTCTTTTTTTCATCAGATACTTTGATTTCAGCATTCATGTCTTTACCTCGTGAGATATTAAGTTTAGATAGATTTCGTTTCTCAGATTTTATGCTAATTTCTTTAATATCTGGATTATCTTCTTTATCTGAATAATTTTCATCGGAAGAAATTAGGTTTTGATTGTTTTTAGACAAATTGACATTTTCTTTAAGATTTTTACTGTCATTAGCTGAAATTGTAGATGTGTTAGCATTAAGAACTAATTTTTGTAAATTCTTTTGTTGTAGAGGTGTGCTTGTTGTAACACAATTAAGTGAGATATTCTTTTTGTTAATTTCAATTTCTTGTGTAATATTTAGATCTTCAACAGTTTTTGAAAGAATTTCATTCTTAAATTGAGGAGATTTTACTACATTACTCATTTCATTACATGAAGCATCTTTTAATTGTGACAATATAAGAGTACTTTTGTTCTCATTACCACTTTTCTCTATATTGTTTGAAATAGACGATTTTCTCTTTGATTTATTTAATTTTTCTCCATTATTACTTTTCTCTAATACAGGAAAATGTGAAACTGAATTTCTTTTAGATAAATTTTTTTCATTACTTTCCGTTTCTACTATAAGGCTCTCATGTATGGTTTCATCAACATCCATTGGTTCACAACTTAAATTGACTCCAGATTTATCTTTGTTATCGTTTACAACACTTTGATTTTTAGAAAGTAATGTGAACTCTTCTTTTTCTTGAATTGGATGTTCTGCTACTGGGACACATTGATCACCTCTTTCACACATATTTTGTATATTTTTCCCGTGATTTGAATCAGAGTCTTCATCAACCAATACCATAGTTTGCAAATTAGTACTTGGTCCTTTCTTAAATAGCTCGAAAACGTCATTATTTAATTTATTGTTAATGGTACTACTATCATTAACTTTTTCGTTTATTTGAGATTTATTATGACTTTTATTTGCAGATGCATCAATGTCTTCTACTATAAAACTGCCACTGTTGCTATTTTGTCTCTTAGATAACGATTCATCTTGCATGCTTTTATTAATTGATGCATCACCTGAATCATTCTTACGTAACTGATCATTATTAATAATTTTTTTTTTAGAACTTTCATTATCACTATAGAAATTACTTTCATTTTCAAGAGTTAATGTTGTCCAAGATTTAGTTCTTTTTCTTTTACTTTTATCAAGTTTATTTTTATCATTAATGCTTGATATTGTTTTATTAAGATTATCTTTTTTCATTTTAGAAACTTTCACTTCCAAATCTTTGATTAAATTTGCACTTGATATTGATAATCTACCTTTTGTTTCATTATTATCTGTGGGTGGATCTATTTGACTATCATTCTTTGTTTCTTGAGAATTTGGTAGAGAAGGGTCAATGGATTTTCTAGATGGCATATTATCTTTCTCAGGTGTTGTTTCATTTTGTTTATCTGTCTTCACTGGACTGTTCTTTTTACTTTTTTCTACTAGCCTTGGACTTTTACGCACATTATTGTGAGAAATACTGTTGTCTTTGTCAGCATTGCTTATTGATTTTCTTTCACTGTTTTCAGGTTCTTCCACTATTATTTCTGTTATTTGAATGGCTGGTTTAGAAGCTGGTATTTCAGCTGTAAATTTTAAATAAAATAAATGTTACTGTAAATATGTAACACATTAAAATAAAAAATATTAATATATATAATATAAATGTATTTCTATGTTACCTTTATCAACACTGGAGGCAGAATCTTTACGATTTCTTCTTGTTTGTCTTACGGGTGTTAATGGAGTTTCAGAGTCACTTCCTGAAATAATGTGAATATAACATAATAAATTTTGTCCATTATTTATTTTTTCAATTAATCTATAGTACATCAAGTCTTTCAGTAACCTGTCTTTCCTAAATTTATATAACAAAAAATATGTATAATAATTGGATAAAAGTTATGTATAAGTTTATATTATCCTCCATTGTTGTATGTGGTTATTCACTTTAAGAGGTAATGGATTTAATAATAAGGAATATACATTTAAGAAAATTGTTATTGTAAAATATGTTTAATGTAATTTACTACTGGTGCATCTGAATATGTAAAATAGAAAGATGTAAAAGCCATTATGGTGCAGCTGGGGAGTCTGATTGAAAACAAAATGGTTATAGGTTTGATAGGGATAGTGTGTTTTATTTATCTGCTTTGGTAAAACAAACAACAATAAGGTTCAGTTGAGTTCTGCCACTCAAAAACAGACTGAAAATGGAGTCCCTGTCAACTATCTAAAATATTATAAAATACATACCAACTGCTGAAGTTCTTCTTGCAGCCCTTTTGGCTCTTGGAGAGTCAACATTTACTGCAGTCTCTGATACAATGCTTGTGTTAGATTTAATCCTTGCGCTACGTCTTGAGGGAGTCACTGGTTTCTCTTCAACAGCAACTTTTATTTCTTTTGTAATTGTTTTCTTGGTTGTTTTAGTTGTGTTTTCTGGAGCTTTAGAGTGAAATTTCAAAATTATTTTGTATAAAACATAATTTAGAATTTATTAATAATTACATTAGTAATATAAGCTAGCCTTTGATATGATACTTGTCATAGAAAAGCCTATATTACATTCGTAATTATAACTAAATAAACAAAGGAAACTAACTATTTTCGTCAATGAGTTCCAACTCTGGTTTGGCTCTCTTACCACCTCTTTTTTTTGTGGGAGTGTTTAGTGCAGGTGATTTGTTCTCCTCTGATTGTTCAACAGATAACCTTCTTCTCAATCGCGTCACTGGAGCTGAAAATGTTATTTTAAGAGACGTATAAATACATGACAATATATTTATTAGAGGTGATTTTATTGCAACATTAATACAAAGTTTTTTTTTTAAATTTATAACAAAACGAAATTATTTTCGTAATAATACAATGTAAACGAATAATTTCTTTAAAAGAAGATTGCCATAAGTATAGCCTGATAATTCTAAGTATTTTTTTTTAAATACTTATTAAAATAAGTATATAAGTATAAGTGTAAGTAATTTGAAAGCATGAGGTGTACCGGACAAAAATTGATAACGCGTAATACGAAGGAAATTCCGATATTTCACAATATATAGTAAGTGATAACCACAAACCTTTGACACCGGCGTCTTCTTCCATAATTCAGTTAAATATTAATAATAAGTATAATCAGTTTTAAATAAATTAGAAAAACACGTGCGGTACACCGACAAATTCAAAATTGCGTTTGAGGTTGAGATAATGGTCGAACAGCTGTTGAGACGCCGCGAACTGTCAATTCAAAAGCGACGCGTGCTGGAATACGGCAACACTGTCTACTTCCGCTGAATTATCATAGACAAAAATAATATAAGCATTCTTATTTTTTGTTTGTAATTATATATGGTATCAATAATTCAAGCAAGGTAGTTTTATGTACAAAAAACATATATTGTAATAGATAATTCCTTTTGCAATGTGTACTTTTCAAATTTTAGTAGGTACCTTATTAAAAATTCTCATATATTCTCATATTCTTTATGTATGGTACATAAAGTAAGTATGCAAATTTTGTACTGTACTATTAGATATAATTTTAATAAATAATCATTTAGCGTTTTTAAATGAAACTATTTTAACCGGATTAATATCGTATATTTTGTTTTTTTTATACATTGTACATATATGTAAGACAGTGTAACTATCTTAATTAGATATTTATATTTAAAATATATATATGTTCAAGCATCTAAGAAAATACATATTTTAAGTCTATAGTTTTTATTGATTTTTATTCCTTTTGTCAGTAATTGGAAAGAACTGTGGAATCAATAGTCCACGTTAGGGTTAAGTGGATCCGTACTTAAAAAGACATCAAGGACACAGAAATAGCATTATACTCTCAGAATTACCGTAACAATGTTTGATCCGTTTCATTCAGTTTAATAGATATGAATCCCTTGAAATAATAGGTAATAGGCTATATAATACGTAAAAGGTACAATTGGCAGGCAGGACATGTTATTTGATTTTATAACTTATAAACACGACCATACAGATTATTAAACATTTAAATTTAAATACGTTATTTGAGGACTTTTTTTACAAAAAAAAAATATTAGAAATAAAATATATAAAAATAATGCTGGCTGTAAAGTTTCATATAAACTCGTTCAGTAGTTTTAGCGTACAAATGTAACAAACATCCTTACAAATTTTCATATTTTTAATATTAGTAGGATTATTTTATAATATAATATAATATTAGTAGGATAGGATGCAATTTATCTGTTTTTAATTTTATTGCCTTCTTAGTTATCCTGCAAAACATAATCCTTAGCAGCGGAAGCAGAGTGAATTTGTGAAATAAGCGTGAAGATAAAAAAACATATCTAGAACCTAAGATCAAGACCATGCTGGTAAGTGGCAAAACTGAAATATAGTCATTCCATCTAGAACAAATATTTGTTTTATTGTGATTAATAACTTAGTTTTATAGTGTATTCCTTGCGGGGTAGCCAGAGAGAACGGGGCGCCAATCGCTACAGTGTTATGCTTAATAAATCGATCATTTTGTTCATTTGTGTTTATCACAAAGACATTTTCATGTTAACTTCAGTATGATTCTTAAAAAATATTATCCTAGCATTTGTTATCTTGGCTTAGTGCCAGTGCGCTTTATAAGCACATTGTGGGTCAACGGTATCATGTTGGTCGGTATACCTTTTTTTATTGCTGTAATAACATAGGTTTATTATAAAAAAGTACACATTACACCACTTAAGGTAAATGACATAAATTTATATGAATTCACAGGTTCTATTTCCTTTATTTCTCAAGGTGATATTAAGCTTTGTACTTAATTTCGCTTTGTACGTACTAGTCTTCGTTTATTACTTAACGCATAGAGTGTGAACAGTGGTATAGTGTAAGTCAAATGGTTGTGGGTTCGATAATTATTTAATATTTTTATTTCCTCGCTCTGGTAACAGAAAAAAAAAACGCTGCTGTGTTTTTTGCCATTCAACCCGCAATGTCTACAAATTTTGGCGGAAAATCGGGAACGGAGTGCCTTAACACTAAGTTCCTCCTGCCTATCCTGTAGTTTGCGGGATACAGCGTGAATCATATAAATACATAACTTAAAATAAGATAACTAAAATCAAAATAGGAATATAAGTATAGAGAAAAGCCACTAACGCATTAAGCGAGAGGAAAACGCTTATAAAATTGATAAAATAGTCTTTTTTCTACAGTAATCTTTTATTATATAAAATGTGCACATACATATACAGGCCACAATTACTTTTTAGTGGAAGTTTGTATAAGAGGGAGATATTAACGAGTAAAAATTGTAGGTCGCGAAGAAATCTCTTTTATACTTATAATGCAAGTGAAGTCATAAGGAACCGTACGCTTTATACTAAAAGCAAGGTAATGGGCCAAAAAAGAAAAAAATAAGTGGCACATCTTTGTAAAACTCGATCATTGGTTATTGAAATGATAGAGATCGATGATGTAAATCTTAACGATTATTAAATTTATTTGCAGCTGGGATCCGCTAACTTAAAGCTAAAAAGTTTTCGAACGTTTTAAATCCTTAATTCTCGTTTACCACCTGTATTACATATTTTATTTTTTCAGCTTATAATTTTGTTTAAATAACGTGATTATCGTATAAATTACCTATTGAAAAAATATTAATGGTAATTTTTTTACGCTTGAGAATTATTTTGGGTGTGTTCAAGAGATCAAATAAATATGTCTCAATTTATGAGAGAAAAAAATGCTAATTTAACGAAAAAACGAAATAGAATTAATGATAACTAAGCATAAATGGTAAGAAAAGCCTCAAAAAATTAATATTCTTAACATAAAATAATTAAGAAGGTATCTACAATGTTAAAAAGTAATAATAATGTTCCTAATAATAACACATTAGTATCTTCATGAACTAAAATATGTCCTAATGTGGTATTAACTTATAAGAATCTATTGGTTTTCTACGTAAATAATATTATCAGCTCATATATTTTCTACAGACTGTTATTAACTAGTCGTTAGTTACAAAAGCCAAAGTTCACGAGCGTCGCGTAATGCATTTAATTATCTCCCGCTAAGAATTCCTCACGTCGAAATTCCTAAAGGTTAACTAATTAGGTATTAATTAGAGATGGTTTTTGTTAGCCGTATACGACTAGCTGACTACTTCTCGTAAACTTTCAATAACTTAGTGCTCAACGTCAAGTTCTTGTATAAAATTAGAAACTTGGCAATAGGCTTTGAAAGTTCAACATATTATAGATATTACAGACAAAATTATAATATCTTTTTACACACAATTCTTTCTTTTACATTACAATTTCAATATTTATTCCGGTAGCTAATTGAGTGTCTAATTATTAACGGTGTAAAAACAATTGTTGTTTTCATAAATACACTTTAAGAAGATCTCAAATATATATTTTAAAGTGTACATAACTTTACCGACTTTTTTTATTTCTTGTTTCGGTAATTTTATGTAGACTCCGAGTCCATAACACTTGTTAACCTAAAAAGAAAAAAGATATTAGCATAATGAGCACTTTGTAAACTTTTGAAACGGTTGTCCTTAGAGCAACTCCAAGATAATTACAAAGGAGCGAAAGAAATGAAAATGGAAAACGACATTA
>DWAP01000005.1:0-52170 GCA_018230625.1 Heliconius eleuchia | reverse complement strand
CACGCAATGCCTCCAGAATTTGGCAGAAAGTGGGGAACGGAGTGTCTTAACACTACATTCCTTCTGCCTACCCTGCTGTGTGTGTGCGGGATACAGCGTGAAGCTGATTCATTCACAGTATTTTGAAAACGAGCTAATTCTACAACAACCTAACTAAAATAAATAAATTATTTTTGTATAATAAAATCATACTTTGATTTTATTAAACAAAAATAATTTATTTTTGTATTACCTTATGTAATTTTATTTTTTACTTTTTAGTTCGTTGTTTGAAGTCGGTTTTTTTTGTTAAGAATTAAGTTATTAGTAATCCAACCCAGAACCAGTCAATGAGGCCAGTTGTGGCTCAGGGGCACAAAGAGTGACTGTAAGACCGACTGGTTGTGGGTTGGATAATATATATATTTAAAATTATATTTTCATTCCTTCGCTCTGGTGTCGAGGCAAAGCGCGGCTTTTAAGTTCTGCTACTCAAAACGCAAAGAATTCAGTAGAAAGTGGAGAAAAGGAGCGTCTTAACACTAGGTACCATCTGCCTATCCTACTGTGTGCGGGGTACAGCTTGTAGCTGAAAAAAAATAACCCACTACAGACACTTTTCACACACATAGATACATGACACGTTCATACGTTGTGCTACCACGACGTTAGTCTCAAACTTTATTTTATAATATTTTCTTAGCGTCCGACTAAAAAAACCCAAATCTAAAACGATGACATGTATCTACTGACTACTTTATTTGAATAATAAAATAAAATAAATTTGCCTCCACTTGTCTCTTCATTAGATACTAACCGTATAACTTTTCTATCAAATAACAAGAGGTTCATCAAGGTGTCACAAGAAATTTATCACATCGTATGTGACATTTCACTTTCAAAGAGAACGTGTGAAGGGATGTAATTGTCTGCAGAATTAGTTTCGAAGGAGTCGTAATTAAAAGTAATAAAGTATGGTGGAACGGGGATGGGACCTGTGACTCAGGATTCCTGTGAGACTGATTTGTTTAAAAAAACGTATGAAAAATGGAATTTGGGTTGATGGTTGTGGGTTCGTTTTCCTTGAGGGGGATTGGATTATTTTCATTATCAAGCTTTTGTGACAAGTCAAGACGCGGGGTTAAGTTCCGCCAATCAACACGCAATGTTTTGGACACGCAATTTGCGGTACGTGAGGAACGGATTGTCCTGAATCCTAATATTATCACGAGCTGACTAACCTACTTTATACTGGGTAAAATTAACGAAAAAAGAAAGAATTTAATATTTTGGCTGGCTTTTCTCCACTTTCCGCCCTTTTAGATATTCATTATATGAAGCAATCGAATATTATAATTCTTCTATTCAAACTACTAAATATAAATAATCTCAATTAAATCTCATATCATATGACGAACACACGGCCATACATACATCAAGATTACAATCGTGTAGGAAATTTTGCCAAAATGTCGCTCAGAAATCAACCGTCGTCATTTGAACGTTGCATAATAATTATTATTTTTCATATGTGGCTCAGTGCCAGGTGATATGAGACGTAGGTCGCCTATTCGAAACTATTTGATATAACTCTTAAAAAATAGACTGACACTGTCATGACGAGCCTAGACCAATTTTTCTTTAATTTTATAAATTTTTGAATTTAGCAGATGTGATCTCTTCGTAGGACATGCGGAGTCAGCTTAGCTGATCGAATCCGCAATGAAGAATGGCAGGTACTAGCTAGGATGTCACGGTGAGAATGAAGAAAAACGTGCTGAGCTGGTTTGGGCACGTCGAACGAATGAGTGATGAAAGAACGGAAAAAAGATTTATGATGGAAAAGTGAGTGGTGAGAGAGATGGAGGAGACCTCGGTTGACCTTCGAAAACACAGTATCAAAGATACTCGAGGAAAGTTACGTAAAAAGTGTATTACGTAGAAATATGTATGAAGAGGGTGATGACAGTAAACGAGGCGAAAGAGGTATGCAGGTAGAGACCCTAGTGTTTGGCGCTCCGTTCTCTCTGACTACCCCGCTAGGGATAAAGCATGAAGCTAAGATAAGTTAAGAATTTAGCAGAAAATAATGTTACAACACTCCATTCTTATTTTCTGTTCAATTTAGAGACAACTTTGTACTTTGGAGACAATTCTTAAATTTGGAGCGATAATCACAATAATATTTTTAGTACTTAGCATTTTATGCTCCTTGTACAGGGTAGGCAGAGCGAACCTAGTGTTTGACACTCCGTTTCACATTTTCTGCCCAGTTATCGAAACATTGTGTTTTGATTCTTGAATCTCAACGAGATGAGCCTTATTACCAGAGCGAGAAATTAACATAATTCATTCCTCCGAGTAGCAATTGAACCAACAACCATCACGATTTACACACGGACACTATCTTATCTACTATACTTTTAGCCCAGTTTTCGAGACATTGCATGTTGAGTAGCGATACTCAACGCCGCGCTTTTTTGTTATCAATATATTATTATAACAGATTATATCACAGAGCGCGAATCGAACTCATAATCGTCACTGGCCCACTACGGTATAATAAAGACTTCCAATCCATTATCTCATATATTCAATAGGCACATCTCTCTTCATAGATTCATTAATATATTGTATGTCTGACTGTGTACACATGTCTTCGAGTGCCCATCAATGAGTCAATGGCAGTATTGTCATAAGGCTCACCTCTGTAATTAACCTAGAACGGGTACAAAAATCCTTTAATTGATGTATGTATGTATGAAAAGTCATTTTTTTCCATACAAATAAGTAACTCAAGCGCTCTAACCCACAAAATTTGTTTTTATAATTTATTTCAAGTTGAAATATTTTTATTTTAATGTATTTTCTGCCCTCTATTGCTTCAATATTTGGCTTTTTTTTCTAGAATAGGGATTTTTATCTTTATATGGTAAAACTAGATTTTATTTGTAATTTCGCCCCATAAATAAAAATTTTGTATAATGGTTGATGCACTTTAAAGCATCTGATCTAAACGATTAAAATGTTATATGCCTTCTTCAACAAAATATGGACTACCTAGCACAAAAACAAAAAAAAAATTATATAGTTCATGAGATTGGGGCATTCAACCAAACAAAACTCTTTAGTATTAAAAATTTTCTATAAAAGTATTATTTTTACAGGTATTTAATTTTTTTTTATATGTTTAATATAAAAAAAAAACATGCAAACATTTTTCTATTTGGAATTGAATCGAAGACCATCTATCTACGTAAATACAGATTTGGGCCGCTGAAATATAATATTATTATATAAAGAGGGTCAGGTGTCAGGGTGTCAGGTTCCGTTACTCACTATACTTAGCATTCCATTTCGTCTAAACAAATTTAAAATGATTTTACAAAGTAAACCTTTGAATGAATGGAAAGTGGAGAAAATAAGAATCAATCACTATATTTTTCCTGCCTATCTTAACATGTTATGTCAAATTCAGGATTTGAGCTCCAGTCCCTACGGTAAGCAGTAGGTACTAAGCTAGCGTGGGGAACACTATGTATATTTATATAAAGTTACCTCATATTATGAGCTTCTCTTCTCCCACAGATTTGTTAATATGTGTGTGTATAGAAAAATTGCGTGTCCATGCATGTGATGTCCTTTATAAATACCTGGAAAGAAACAATACAATGATTTTATTAAATATTTTAATTTCCAAAGTGGGTGGCTGTTGTGGGTTCGATTCCCACTTGATTGAAAAAATTACTTGACATTTGTTCGTTCTGATAACACTAACAATACAAAATGCGGCATAGAGTTTTGTCACTCAACACTCAAAGTCCCGAAAATTGGGCGAAATTGTCTTAACACACAAGTATGTATAGGATACAAAGAGATGCTATAAGATTTTTTTATATAGTAGTATAATTTTTAACCATATAGACCGTCCTGTTATTTCTCTAATAACTAAATAATTAAACCACTATTACATACATTTGCCTAAATCATGTTCGAACCGACAACCATCGCGAGTATTATAGCTCCTTTCAACCGAAGACAACAGCTACAACGTAAATGCTATTCATTTGGGAAAACCAATGAAATGTGGAAGATAACGCGCGCTCATACATTTTGCATGCAATCGTGTGTAATAACCAGATTAGCTTGAGCTATCCTTGAATTGTTCTTTGAACTATAAATTACTATTTATGATAATAGTCTATTGTCATAAAAACTATAGAGGCCAGCCGTGGCGCTGGGTCACAACGTGTGGCAGTAAGCGCGATAGGTTGTGGGTTCGAATCTCAATCGTGGGAATGAAATTTTAAATATTTTCATTCGTGGCCTGGAGTTTCACACTCAACACGCAATGCTTCAAAAATTTAGTAGAATGTGGCGAATGAAAAAGCCTTAATCTGAACGGAGTGTCTTGACACTAGGTTGCAAGATATGGCGTTAAGTAAAAAAATATTGTAGCTGTGTATGAATATTTATTTTGTAACATATGTGGCGTTGTAGAGACCAAAGATCAGAGATTAATAGCCGGGGCCCATTCTTTAACTAACTAAATCATTTCATAGACCACTGTAAAGTATATTATTATGTGGGTAATAATTAAATTGATTCTGGCTATTAAAAAAATATTTGTTATATATTTTACAATTTCTTTAATTGTGTAGTTGGTAATGGTTTTAAGGGCTACGTCTTACACCAGGCTGTATCTCAGGAACCGTCATAGTAAGAAAGTTTAATTTTTTTTGCTGACTTTTGTTGCTATCACAACAAAAACTAAAAAGCGGAATAAAATGGCTATTTCAGTTAATCAAAAAAATTTTTTTTTCGTTTTTATAGATAATATTACGGACCCTCGCGACTCACACTTGGCCGGATTTTAATTTCTTCTTAATCTTGTATACTGATCGTTTTTATTTGAATCGACAACCATGGCGTTAACAGTTAGATCTTATTCCACTAAGCCACGACAGCGTCTAATTCTTAATTAATATTTAGATTTAGTCCACATTATAAGCGAATAATCTTTTCATCTCAATTCGTCGTTCCCGAGATAGCGGATGCTGACATATTGATAAACAAAAATAACTTTTAATACGTACACTTGCGCAGTTAATTTTGTAATATAAACTATTCGCGGCGGAAGTAAATAACATTAGATTTTAGAATTTAGGTTAAAATATATGGATTTATAGTGAGTGTAAAGAGGACGTAGTGTCAAGACATTCAGTTCTCCGTTCTCTGTTCGAATTCTAGACATTGCATGTTGAATGGTTGATTATTATTGTAAAATATTTTTTTTATATAAGAATTTAGATTTTATATAAGAATTTAGAGGAACGAATTATTTTCATTTTCTCACTCTGGCATCAAGACAAACCCTGGTGTTGCGGTACGCCACTCGACACGCTATGCTTTGAAAGTGGATGGTGGAAATGTAGTGTTTTAACGCTAGTTTTCTCTTTGCCTACAATGCTATATGCATGATACAATGTGTTAAAAACGTCTCCGTCCATAGCCACTTTACGCCTAATTTTTAAGATATTGGCGGAACTCAACGCCACGCTTTGTGTCGCTCTAGAATAGTATCAAGACATTCAGTTCCTTATTAGACATACCTCAAAATTAAGAATTTATAATGTTTTACCAAGCTTTAATGTAACTAGTTTATGTCGTTCTGAAATATTAATTAATAATTTCGTTCGTAAACTTAAAGTACATCTGCCACTGCAAAGTTATAGAGTGCCTTTTGAATAGTTAAATGTATCGTTATAACCGTTACCGAGTTATTGCTTTGGTTATTTTATTAAAAGTGGTGAGTGGAAAGTGGTAAATAAATTCACTTAGGTCAAATTTTATTATATTGACGGTTGTGGGTTCAATTCTTCCTCGGGGGAATTAATTATTTGTATTTGATTACTATGGTAGGAAGACAAAGCGCGTCGCTGCTTGTGCGCCGCTATAAGACACGCAGTCTAATAATAATATTGTTGATATTTGTTTCAGTTTCACACTGTATCTCACTCAATATTGTAGGGAAAGAGAACCAGGGAACCTAATTTTAAGTGATTCAGTTCCCCATATTCACTTCCGTTTGTCCCCATTTTTCGCATTTCGAATTCTTGAGGTATTGCGTGTTGGCTCATGCGTGGAGGAACTCAACGTCGCGCTTTGCCTCAGTACCAGAGCGAGGAAATGAAAATATTCA
The DNA here is from genome assembly GCA_018230625.1 of Heliconius eleuchia. NCBI lineage: Eukaryota > Metazoa > Arthropoda > Insecta > Lepidoptera > Nymphalidae > Heliconius > Heliconius eleuchia. The sequence continues at coordinate 45,989 of DWAP01000005.1, read as the reverse complement.
ATATATCATTACCCCGAGTGGAAATCAAACCCACAACTGTCAAATGAAAATAGAAAACGTCTTAAACATGTCGTTATATAATCTTTATTCTTAAGCCAATAATTGAACACTGTACCATCGTAAACTTTAATTATCCTTTACCCACTAACGCCTTGTCGTCGCTGCTGTACGGCCAACCACAGGTGCGGGTTAAATGATTTATGATGAAAATCTAAATATATATATAATAAATGTCTGTCCGTCCTTACTAATGGCCTGGCACATACAATTTAACTATTAAGTGTATGTATTTATGTACTTAATTGTTTGTTATTGTATGATTGTTCATTCAACAATCAGAGTGAATAGAAAATATAGGTTTTTGTTTCTTTTTTACCTTTATAGATGCACAAAGTAGGATAGCCAGTGAGAATCTGGGAACCTAGTGTTAAGACACTTCGTTCCCATTAAAATACTTTTGTTCCCCACTTTTTGTCGTATTCTCGAGGTATTGCGTGTTGAGTAGCGCTACCAGAGCGAGGAAATGATTATTCATTATTCATTTCCTCGCTCTGGTAGTGCCACTCAACGAAAAATGAATTTAATTTTCCTGAGTGGGAATCGAACCCACAATCTGTCGCGGTGTACGCCCCACCACCCACTACTGATCGACAAGTAAATAGTTTAATTAAAATATAAAATAGACATGACGTTGGACAACGGAAGGGAAAATGAAAACAATATAAATATCAATTTGCAGGGAGAGAATCGAAATGCAACCAACGCAATCATTCCCTCTGTGATACAACGACGTCTTATAGAAATTTGTATATATATAAAAGAAATTCCTTACATTCTAAAGGTTTTTCCTTTACAAAGGCTGTGACAGATTTACACCTTATTAGCTTATGGGTGCCGTACAATGGGAAGGATTTATGGTGCGAATGCAAGGGATCTCTAATTACAATGCCTATTGAAATGTTTGAAACGCTTTTACATATTATAGATATGTGTCTGATAGTAAACGCGAGGGTTGTGGGTTCAATTCTCACTATGAATGAATTATTTGCACATTCTCGCAAAGTAGACAGAACCTAAATGTTGAAACTCTCCATTTCCTACAAGATTCTAAAGGCATTGTGTGTTGAGAGGCAGAACTCAACGCCGCGCTTTGTCTAATTACCCAGATAGAGGAAACGAAAATATTCAATTTATCATGAGTAGGAATCGAATCTACAACCCCCACGATTACAGACAGACATACGACGACGACTGGTAAACCAGAATGATATCGCCATTTTATAGTCAAAGATTACGCATTTCAATTTTCCAGACGGCTTATATCGAAACCACGCTGACGATCGTAAAACAGTAGTATAAATATGCATTATTTCTTAGTAGATACATAAATAACCAAGTTTGTTTTCTTTTTGCTTCACGTTGAATCCCGCATACAGCACTGCAAGTAGAGGGAACCTAGTGTTAAGACACTCCGTTCTCCACGCATGAAAAATTTTACGAAACATTGCGTGTTGAATGGCGAAACTCAGTGCCGCGTTTTGTCTTGACACGTGATCAAATAAATGAAAATATTCATAAAATTTATTCTCCTAAGCATCGAACCCACAACCTTTGCGTTGACAAACAAACGCTGTGCTGCTCTACCACTGCAGCTTAAAAATCGAAAGCTACTTTTTATAAATATAGTATTTTGTCACAAGGATGTGAGTGGAACACATCCACTTCCCTGTTATTCGTTACATATCATTTAATCAAACCACCTAACTTATATATCTGTATTCTTTTATCAATTATCTTGCATAGTACAAAAACCGTAGCATCAAGACACTCCATTCTCCGTTTTCACAAAACTCACCGCCGCGTTTTGTTTGGCGAGAGCGGGGAAATAGAACTAATTTATTACCTCGACCGGAAATTGAACCTACAACCATTGGCCATCGTGTTCACAGTTAGACGCTGTTTCAAAACCTTTATTGACATAAAACTGATATATTTTCATAGTTTCTGCTATAAAGTAATAATTTAAAGTATTTAAGTAATTACAATTATGACACTAAAATCCTGCCATGCCTCGGTACGTTATTGGCGCAGCGCCAAGGCAAGCTGGCAGGTCGTAAATACGATTTCTTGGATGTTAAAGTTTAAGTTGTACGGGAAAGAGTGTGTTTGTATAGTTTTTTACTAGTGGTTTAAATCGAGAGAAAGAATTATAATATTCATCTCACCGCTCTGAGGTGAGTTCCGTCACTCAACGTGCACTTTCTCTAGAATCGGGCGGGAAGTAGGAAATGGAGTGTACTTATTATTAGGTTCCCTATACAGCACTAATTTAATACATATATATTCCCTATAGCATGAAGCTAAAGAAAGATATTTTGTTAGCCACTAACAAAATATATAATAAGAAATGTAGGATTTCTTATTATATATATCTAGTTAATAATTAAAAAAAAGTAACTGAGCGGATTTCGATGATATAAAGCAGAGAACGAAGTATCTTAACAATAAGTTATACAAGCTAAAGCTGCTTTATTACAGAAAACATAAAGATTCGAGCCCATAATCACCCAATCAAGTCATACATATTGACAACTGAACCGCAACGAAGAATACAAACTATAAATTATCAAAATTCCATAGAACAATAGGATATACCTTTATATCATAACTCATTGGGCGTGGGGATGACATTACTTAGCCATTGTCTGCACAATTAATGGCCTACTCGCGTTCAAAATATTTGAAATAGATTAAAACTGATCATAATTGTTATAAATGGTACGCAGGTTCGATGCCGGGACAGTGCAATTAAATTTATATTGAAAATATAATGGGACTAATATGATTTATTGATATACTAAATGGGTTACGCAAAATTTACTTTAGTTAGAAAATGGTACATTTTGTTTAATTATAAAATTAGGTTCCCATTTCCCCTATCTATGCCAGTAGATAGCAAAATGTAGATCGTTATCAACAAAGTATACATATACACATACAGACATACATATATTCAGGTAAAAAGTCAGGTAAAAAGGCAAATTACAAAGGTAATAGTTAAAATTGCTAGCTAGACGGTATTAAAAATTTCTTAAAAGTCACTTTAGCTTCACCAACTAAATTTCAATAGCATACATACATACATACATACAAATAGATGCAGTACACGTACGTATGTTAGTAAATGTATGAACAAAATGCTTAATTAAAATATGATTTTTTTTCACATTTTCGCGTAACGAGGTCGTTGCCTGGTCGCTTGATATTGAATTATAAAAGTCAAATGAAATAAATATATGGGTATGTGTACAGACTACCTTTGGGAAAGGGTGAAACTTTTCATTTTTCATGTTTTTTGCACGGTGTCTTAGTTTTTATTGTAATTATCATTTAGTTGTAATAAATATGAGTATTCTTTACTTGTATTTAATACATATTTCAACATCACGCTCTATCCCGTAGGCAGGAAAGCAGAGGGAAACTAGAATTAAGACACTTCGTTCCTCTCGTACCACTCAATTATCCATGCATTGCGTATTACAGACAAAACTCAACGCCGCGCTTCATCTATCAGGACGAGATAATCAAGATGCATAATTTAAATATAATCATTCCGTTGACTCGGAATCGAACCCATAGTCATCGCATTTAGTCATATACTCCCACTACCCTGCGACGTACAAAATATCAGACTTGGCTTGGCTTAAATATACACGTTTCGTTATTTTTGTAAGACAAGCCACGGCGTTAAGCTCCGGAATCTAACATCCAACGTGACACAAGCTTTTAAACTTCCAATCACTTGCACATCTATGATTTTCAAATTAAAGTAAATGTTGCTTAACCTACTTAGTATTTCAATATTTCATATAAGTCCTAAAAATACACTTTATATAAATACAAGAATATTAATAAAATTGCACTGTTCGGGCATCGAACACACTTTCCGTCTCGTCACGTAATGCGGGATACAGTGCAAAACTTTCAATCGTTATCATTAGCACATACTCTAGTCTAGTACGTAAACTAATGAGCATGTGTAAGTTGTCTAAGAATTTTATTATTAAGTCGCCTAAAGTATTTGACACTTTTAAGAAGAATTTAAGAGGCTGTCGTGGCGCAGCGATATAGCATCTGGCTACAAACACAACAGTTACGGCTTCGATACCTACTCGAGGGAATGGATTACATCTATTTCTTCTTTTTAGTATTAAGACAAAGAACGGCGTTGAGTTCCACCATTCAACACCCATTGTCTCGAACATAAGGTGGTGAATGAGCAACGGACTGTCTTAATACAAGGTTCCTTTAGCTTACTCCGCTATATACGGGATACTGTGTGAAGCTGTAGTAGATAGATATCAAGTGGACTACTATAGAACATTTTTATTTTATTTATGCTTTTAAAGCGAAAGCTCTTTACTTTGTATTCGTTTATCCAGGATCAATTCTGCTCTATAGGTAAAAGCGTAAAGTATTCAATGTTTGTAGGTGATCTAGTTTTCAGAAACGATCATGGATTCATGATTTTTTTTAGGTTCACGCTGCATCCCGCACTTAGAAGAGTAGGCAAGGGGAACCTGGGAACCTAGTGTTAAGATACTCCGTTCCCATTAAGACGATTCCTTTCTCTAGTATCCACCAAATTCTTTAGTGCCGCGCCGCGCCGCGCTTTGTCTCGTTACCAGAACGAAGATATGAAAGTATTAAATATTTTATCGAGTATGAGTTGAACTCAGAACCTGTCCCGTTTACAGTTACAGATTGTAATAGTGCTCCTGCCTTTAAATAAAAAAATCTTATTTAAAAAAAAAAAGTAGTTCAGATTAAATAATAGTGAAATTCAAAATTGCGAAGCCGCGGGCTTTTCTCTAGTCTATTATACAAAAAAGAAACAATAAAATCCGAGTGCATAAAACTCATCAACCACAATATTTAGATGAAAAAAAAATTGATCAACTTTTATATACGCCCACGTTTATATACAATGCATTCATACATAGACCGGCCCACCCTAAAACACATTACCCTCCTTTGGGTCGAGCAGTCGTAGTTAAAGTAGAAGTAGATCAGTACCTTTTATCACAAAAATTACGTCTTTCTTTCTTTATAATTCTTATTCATATTTACAACTTTCGTTTGTTGTTAGCATTTCTGTAAGACAGTTTTGACAAAGCTATTATTTATTACAAAGAATATTATTTTGTAAAAAAATCTATATTATCTAAAAGATTTTTAAATATTTTAATTACAAAATTAAGTGAAATACTTGTGATACTTCTATTGTCCTTCCTTCCTTCGATGTGTCAACGGAAAAAAATCTTGTTAGGTTTCGGCGTTGAGATCCGTACACTATATGTTCCGTATATTATATCCTGCAGCTTAAGCAGTAGTATCCTGCTGTAACTGTCGCGACACTCCACACATATACAATTTTTGAGACAATATTCGTCAACGCCGAGTTTTCCCTTGTTACTAGAGTGCGAAAACGAAAATAATTTATTCCCTGGAGAGGGAATCGAACACACAACCACCGCGTTTGCATTCAGACACTGTTCCACTGTGTCACGACGATCTGAAATACCATATGTTACTTAAAAATTATCCAGCAATTTGCGTCCAACCATCAATCATTTGATGGTCGATATGTCATTAATTAGGGTTCCGTCGCCAAATTGCGATGACACCTGCCACATACAAGCATTGGTAGTTGAAAAATGAATTAAAAAAACCCTTTTTTCACATATATATGTATGTATCTATATCATCAAATATATATTAAAAAACCGACCAAGCGCGAGTCGGACTCGCGCACGAATTTTTATATTACTTATTCGTATCATTATCCTGAAAACCACCGAAAAAAACACGTTTTTATATCGAAGCCCCTTGAATGTTTATTTTATTCTATATATTACTGTACTTGTTGTTATAGCGTCAACAGAAATACATCATTTGTGAAACTTTCATGACATGTAGCCAGGTGACAGATAGACGGATGGTCAGCAGAGTCCCGTGTTACCCTTTGGGTACGGAATGCTTTTTCCACTTTCCGCCTAATTTTCGAGACATTGCGTAATGAGTGAAGGAACTCAACGCTGCACAATCTCATTGATACAACGTGAAGCTATTCAAATTTTTAGCAATAATAAAGTACGTACACTAATTGAACTCGTCTTTTGATGCAATTTTAAAATGGAAGAGAACCTGGAATGCTTATTAATGGCTGTCTACCAAAGGAGGCATTGCCTTTTGAATGGCGGAACTCCACGCCGTTTTTTGCCTCGTACCCAGTGTCATTTCATTTCCTCAAATTCCCACTCGAGAAAATGAAATAACACTGGCTACCAGGCAAAGAACGTCGAACGAAACAAACGTCGAACCCACAACCAGTCGCGTTCACAGTCGCAAGCTTGTGTCCCTTCGCCACGACTGGCCTCTCCAATATTAGTTAGTTTGTAATATTCAACCACTAAATCTAAGTCACGCCTAAATGTTGTCGTTACAATGCCGCGTCGCAAGCACCTGGGCCCTAACAAATGAAACTTAATGCATATACTCTGAACTAGCCTGATTATTTGGATCTGTCCGGGTTAAGTTTTAATTGTTTAACTTTGGGGCGATTTAAATGCTTTTTTCCTCCTAGTTTTGTAAATATGAAGAGCGGCATTTGATACAGCAATACATATATATAAGAAAATTGGGCATAAAAATCAAAGTTTAAAAACTCCATTTTCTTGCCCTATCCTCCTGAAATCAGGAAATACGTTCAAACGAATTAGTCATTTCATAATACGTATTTTTTTAATATAATTCTGTATCCCGAACTAATCGGGACAAGCAGAGGGAACCTGGGAACCTAATGTTAGGAGTACATTGCTCTACCATTAAGGTACTGCAATTCTCAAATTTTCGCCAAATCCTCGAGCCATTTTGTGTAACGTGGCGGTACTCAATGCCACGCTTTGCCTCTTTTCCAGCGCGCGGAAATGAAAATATTTAATTTACTTGTGTGAAAATCGAACCCACAACTCAGTGCTACGAGTCACGACAGTCTCAACACGTATTTTTTTATACAATTTGAATCCGTGTCCTTTGATACTTAATTGAACCGCCTACTATTATAAATCCTATTAAATTAAATAGAAAATCTTTTCAGCTTCACGCTTTATCCTGCATTTTTTCAGATTCATTTCAGATTCTTTATACCTTATCAAGAATCTAGTATTAAGACAGTGATATGCGGAACTCAACGCCGGGCTTAGATTTGTTACCATAATCACGAAATTAAAATAATTAATTCCCCCAATGACAATTGAACCCACAACCTTTATTACAGTCAAATGTTGCCCTACTGCGCCATTATAGCTTCTATTTATAATAAAATTAATTACGTTCCTTGTATATATAAAATCAGTGTGTCAGTTTATTTTGTTATGTCGTTATTGCTTCAATTTATTTTCATATAAATGTTGGAATTTACGATTTAACCTCAATCAAGAATTCTCAATGTTTGTTCTTAAAGAATGTACTGTGATAATAAGTTCGATTTATGGCAGTTACCTAATGGTGCAACTATTCTGTTACCTCTCAGTCAAAATTCTGCTATTTCCGCACATAACAGAATAGGCAGAGGGAACCTGGGAACATAGTGTTAAGACACTACGTTCCCAATTAAAATACTTCCGTTCCCGAGTTAAGAGTCAACTAAGCTATCGATTTAACATATATTAACTATTTAACATATATTTTAAAAATATGAATACTAAAAGTAACCATAGGTTTTTCCTGTTCCTTAGATACGCGCGTTAAGCCAAACAAACTCTTCAATTGTATAATATTAGATATACATATGTATATATAAAACAATTTCCTTTGCAACGTATGTATATGACGTGTAATGAAAATCACAGTCATATAAATGTCGGTCTAAAACCGTCCGTCCGTCTCGTCACAGCTGTACCAATTAGGGTTGTCATGTTTAAATTATAATATATCATATATCGGTCTACAGATAAAAAATATATTACAATTATTAGATAAATAATATTTACAATTTAAACGCTAAAATACAGCCGAGTAGGTTTTTGATTGAACACCCTAATCTCAAGAACTACTAATTATATAGCTACGATCAATAAAAGTGGAGTAATCATAAAAAGTGTTGATAAACAGGAGAACTAAAAAGCTTTTAAAAGCATGATGCACAACTCCTAGTTATTTCTATTTGAACAACCGGTGAAGTCGCCAGTTAGACGGTTAACTAGGCAATATATAAACAGGTATACTTGTGGATTATATGATTTAAACATATTTTATATGAAATAACTGCTTAAATAATATATTAATTTTAAAGCAATCATGACGTCGAAAATACAATCTTAATCGAATTGGTGAACCCCACATTGTTTTTTTTTGGAATTTCACGCCGGATTCTAGTAGGCAGAGGGATCCTGGAAGCCTAGCGTTAAGACACTCCGTTTCTATTAAGATATTTCTGTTCTTCACTTTCCGTAGAATTCTTGAAGCATAGCGTGCTCAAAGTCAAACTCAACGCCATGCTTTGCCTGGTTACCAGAGCAAGTAAATGAAATTATTAAATTGTTGCCCTCGAGTGGGAATCAAACCCACAACCGTCGAGCTTACTCTAGCACCTCACACAATAAAATTGTAACTTTTTTAAACTTTAAAATAAATAACCCACCCTAACTTCAATGTGAACAGTAGTTCCTTAGATTAGCGCATTCACCAAACATACTCTTCAGCTTTATAATATGAGCATAGAATAGACTTAAACATTCAGTTTATCTGTATAACCTAACTCAGAAGTTACAGTAGTTTGACGCGGCAGTTCCTACAGCTCCTCCTCCCCCCTCCTCTCCCCTCTATTCTTAGGGTAACACGTAACTGTGTTAAATGTTACAGCGAGATAGTGTTAGAAAACTTTGTTTAAACTTCGTCGAAATACAGTTTATAAATTAGATTCTTACCCACAATTCTTGTTTTGATTTAATTTGTGGAGTTTTGTCATAAAATTATATAAAATACTAATAATATCTGGATGAGGCCACCGTTATTCATAGCGCAGCGGCTTACCTATCTTATAGCTTTGAAAGTGACTGGGGAGTAAATTATGTTTTCTTTCTAGCTCTGATAACAAAGCAAACCGTGGTGTTGAGTTCCGCCGCTCATAAAAAATGCCTTGAAAATTAGACCGAAAGTGGATAAAAGAGTATTTTAATACTAAGTTACCTCTATTAGGTATAGGAGGTATATTTTTTTATATACGTTATTTACTCTGCTATACCTATGCGGGATACAGCGTGAAACTTTTAATTTACTAATAACCTACTCATAGGTTCGTTCGTTTGGACTACAATAATATACTATACATTTAAATTTAAACCTTCCTCTTGAACCAATCTTTCTATTAGTGAAAACTGCATTAAAATCCGTTACGTAGTCTAAAAAATTTAATACCAAGAGTCATGTTTTTATGCAAATAAACTAATAAAAAAAAATTATAAAAATAAAATATTAAATAAAATCTATTTAGATCTATAATATGTTAAAAAATAGGTAATAAAAGCATTTCTCTTCAATAAATTACTATCTACTTGATTGGCATTAAAAAATAACTTTTGACGTTCTGAGAGTGACTTGCAGGCAACTCACAGCAGGTACTACTAGACTTTAAAAGTAAAAATTTGGCATATAGGTAGGTTAAGGAGTGTAGGGGAACCTTAAGAGAGGGAAATTAATACGGAAACGGCAAAAACCTAGATATTGATTTCGAGGGGAATCTAAAAAGGATTTTCCAAAATGATAGTCATAAAGCCCGCGCAAGGATCATTAGATCCACGCAAACGAAGCTGCGAACTACAATCAGTATATAAATAAATTTGAATTTCATAATAATAATAAAACACAAAGTAAAATCGGTCAAGTGGCAGACGTCTGACACAGCATAATGTGCCTTTAGAAAATTTTATTCTATATTTTTTTATTCTTGAAATAATTATTTTCTCTTTTTTTTTAATTATTTAAAAGGATATAGAGCATCCTTGTGTAGTTTTCTGATTATTATTTTTTTCATTATAAAGGCATTTCTATTAGAAATGATAGTAAATGTGTATATTTGTATAGTACTCGCTTTTAGGTCGAATTTGCTCGCTAAAGATGCTGTCGCAAATGCATACTGAACTAGTTTTCTCCTGCGGCCTCGTCCGTGATCCAATGGAAGTAATTAAGAATCGTTTATGACATATGACACACTCTAATGGATCTTTACGAGAGATACACACGAGATAAGTAAGTATACATCGAAATTATTGACGTGGTATTGTAAAGGTGTCCTCGATAATTGGATTACCCAACACATAAATAACTATCACATAATATTAGTAGTTACCAAGTTCCTTCTGCCTTCGCTGCCTTGTGCGGGATACAGTGTGAAGTTAAATAAAATAAAAAAAAATTAAAAAATATCGTATTTCTTACAAATATATACTTCTTTGTTCATAGAGTTTTTTGAATCTTTACGGCGCCTCGCTTTGCTTGTTACCTGTTAGAGCCAAAAAATAAAAGTAACTCATTCTTCTGGAAATCAAACCGACAACCATCGCGTTTGCAATGAGACTGCGCGTCTGCGCCACAAGTCTCAAGAGCCTCTAAGTTATTTTCTCTTTCATAATATTATCTATGGAGACAGCCCTATACATTTTATATCCATATCATCCCACTTTAATTGCTTTACGCAATCCTTATAATTTAGTTTCATACTAGAAATTTTATAATAATATGGTTTAGCGGTGTCATAATCTATATCTATATATAGTTTTATCTATAAATATAATAAAATTTTAACTGATCGCTGTCCATACATGGAAGATATATGAGAAAATCTATTATTGGTGTATATATCAATGTAATAGAACCCAAAATATGTATTTTTTGTCCTTTTGTCTGTGCGTTTCTGCAGGCTTATCTCAGAAATGGGTTAACCGATTTAAATGCAGTTTTCATTTTTCGTTTTTTATAAAACGTATAAAAAAATTGATCGTAGAAAAATGACTTTAATATGGAGTGAGTGTCTTTGCACTAGGTTCTGCTATATCCCCCGGCCTATGACAGCCCAGGAGGAAAAAGAAAGTTCTGCTATATGCGGGATACAGCGTGAAGCTAAATAAAATATACAATTGTTTAACTTTAATGATTTGATAGTTCATTTAAAAAATAGAAAAAAAAAACTTTTATACAGTACAAAAATCGATATTCGTTACATTTTACAGCCATTTTTCAGTATCGAATAGGTTTTTTCAGCGAGTGGTGTATCGAGAGCTCTATTCCCAAGTTGATACTCGACTATAGAAGTCAAAAGCATCTTGAAAAGACGCTTAAGCCTACTTTCATGTACAGTAGTTGAATAACCCGCCATGCTTTTAAAGTTAAGACTAGCGGGGCTCTTCGATATTTCTTTCTTCGTCCAGCATTTTATTTTCTATTAACATATTTAATAGAATTTGTTTGTAAACATTTCTTAAATAGTGAAACCGTCTGACTGTAAACGGTAAATAAATTATTTAATATTTTCATTATCTGGCTCTGGTAAGCTAGTAAAATTCTGCTACTCAACACGTAAAATCTCGTAAAATTCCTATAGAAGAAATGGAGATGAAAAAGATGTTTATTAAATATACCTAAATTGATTAGAGACAGCCTACTTTTAAACTAAAATACTCATATGTCATTCGATAAACGTCACTGTATATGCAAAAAAATATATGATAAATAAGTACGACAATTTTAAATCGCCTTCGTACAGGAAACGAGTTTGCCTCAAATCGACATTAGTCTATTTCGATTTATTTGTTCTTAGAACTGTCATTTCATCCAGAACGTTTTGACGCCTGTATAGAAACTCCCCGATAAATTTATTTTTTTCTTCTGGATGGTCTCTAATCTAAAATTGTAATGAAAAATTTTGTGAGTATTTCAAAAATATAATAAATTATTTATTTATTAGATATTTTTTTACTGATGCTATTTTTTTATCATTGTATGTATCTGTAAGTCAGTTATACAATAGGCGGTTAACATGAAATATGTAAACTCATTTGATAAATACTTATCGAGATACGACTCCACACTATATAGATCATCATGCTTAAGTATTATTCAATTCCAACAATATCATATACATACAAACATACAGTATATCAAACTGATAACCTTCTTTTTTCGAAGTCGGCCAAAAACATTGGCCCCAATCAATTGATCCACGAGCGATGCGCGCGCGTCGGAAATATCGATATTGATGGACGCTTTTACGGTTGCGTCATCTTGAATTATATTTGGAGTTAGAGGAATTTACGGGAGACAAATTTGATCTAATTTATAATATTTAACTAGCTACGCCTCCTGTCCATGCATTAGTAAATATGTTTTGACCGACTTTAAAAGGGAGAAGGTTATCAATCTTCTTCAATTGAGATCCTACAGCATTTCGTTTCAGATTTTCGAAACTCGTTATTAGTTTCGAAATTTATCATTTTCATCATTTTATTTAAGGAGGCATTACGTATTGAATTGCGGACATCAACGCTGCCTTCAGTCCAGCAAGGCTGAAGAATTGAGAATAATTCCAAGTACAAATTTACTATTTTCCATGAGGTGGTCGTGGCAAATCTGCAAAGCGTCTGACGATAACCGCGATTGTTTTAAATTAATAAATTCCATTTCTCTTTCTTCGCTCTGGTAAAACAAAGGTGGGCGTTAAGTTCCTATATATAGTAAAAAAGCAGAAAAAAAAATTTAAGGTAGCAAACAAACGTGATTTTTTTGCTCGTTTGTAAAGATAATGCCATCGTGCGCGAGATTCGCATTTGGCTGTTTTTTTTAAATACGTACGTACGAGTATATATAGGATTATTACTGTTAATTATTTTAATCTCTGTAGGTCATTTGGATATAAGTTTGGTCTAATAATAAAACACTTACGCGACGCCCTAACAGCCGCTATTATAAATCCAACTAATTAACAATACGTCTGGACAGTTGTTGACCATTTGTTATTATGACGCAATGGTATTGAATGGATAGCAGGTTCGATTTCGAATAGGATTTATACCATGTAATTTCATAGTAAAGAAAATTTCTATGTTTTTCAGTTTCACGCCGTATCCCGCATTAGCCGGGTGGGTATAGGAAACGTAGTGTTAAGACACTCGGGTGTTGTCTTTCCAAACGAATCCAAGATATTGCGTGCTAATGACGGAAATCAAAGCTGTGCTTTGTCTAACTAAAGCGGGTGGGTACTCGCTACAAGCGCCTATGCAATTTATATAAGCAATGTTTCTATTTTATTTTTGTATACACCCTCCCTACCAATGTTTCTTCAAGATACTTTATTAAAATATTTTGTAAAATGGCGCAATGCTTCAATATATCAGCGGAAAGTAGAGAACGGAAGTGTCTTAAATTCCCAGGTCTACCAGGTTAACAGGTTCTTCCTCTCTGCCTATCCTCAAATGTGCGGGATACAGCTCGAAGCTAAAATGCGCCTTGCCTCTAGCTGCAACGGTCTCAAACTCCAAATTGATATTTTCGATTTTTTAAATGTCCAAGACATTTAAAAATATTTTTTATTTTAGACAAGAATGGTAAGTTCTGCTACAAAACACGCGATATATGGATATTTTCTGCATATTGCGTGTGTTATATCTTATAGGAGAAGTAATTTATAAAAAAATCCCAACCTTGTATTTATCTTGGTACCCATGGAACATGTAATTAAGCATAAAATATAGAACCTTGAGAAACCTAGTGTCAACTCACTCGTATTTTAAAATTTCCACCCATTTTCATTCAACACATAAAATCGAAATATTTGTACATTTTTATTGATATGCGTGATTACAACTATTTGGGCTTTTACTGTATATTTCTAGATAGTGAGTGACCTATTCGTTGATTTATATATAGCTATCTCTTTTTATCATATGAAATATTCGTTGAGTGAAAGAGACGGGTGGGTAGATTTATGACGTCAAAGAAATGAATTTTCATACGACGAAATCATAGAACGTGACAGTAATAGAAGTGGCACACGCAAGCTTGCCAAAATGTTAAAAATGTTTTTTTAGTTTCCGAAAGCTTGTTAGTAAAATTAAAAAAAACCAGTAAATATATAATTTAAGATGTATAATTTAACAATCGAGGACGTTATAATTATATAATTTTTACTCTACCAATTATTTAAGGTGTTTTTGATGCATGCATGTTTTTCATGTGTTGTAGCGATATAATGACTGTAAGCGCCTCGGTCACAGGTTCCAGTCTAGCTAGGGAAAATGTGTTATTATCCTCGCACTGGTAATAGGATAAAGCGTAACGTTGATTGCCACAATAAGTAAGCATGCAATGCTTCACCAATTATACGGTGCGTGGGGGACGGAGTGTTTTAACACTATTTGCCCTCAGCTTACCATACTTTATGCGGACTACACCGAAAATAACAAGTACGTTCCTAGACACCAGATAACATCTTCAATATATTTATTATCTAAGGAAACTATAGTATAAAAATACTTTCATTGATCTCGAAGTAATAATATTCGGTTTATTTTAAAATGTCGGTCTGTTTACGTTTCCTGCATATATGTTTCTTAATAATCTATTCGTACAAGAATATTCTATTTTACAGCTTCATCCCTTATCCATAACAGGGTAGATGGAGAACAAAGTACAATAGAGAACAATATTCCGATTTCTCCTCCTAAAAGTTCAATATACACATCAAAACAATGATCTTGATGAAATGCCTATATATATCTCATCAAGTTAATTATTTTGATGTAACCTATACCTGCGGTCGAAGTTACCGGATACTTACAATGTATCATGGGTCGTACAGGTCTTCGTTATATCCACTACAGCGTAGCCACAGTTATAAGCTAATGAAACATATTGAATTATTATAATCGGACCTACTATAAGATGATAAGAAGCCAGTCTTGGCGCAGTGACACGAATTGTGACTGGTTGTGGGTACGATCTCGACTCGAGGAGATATTTACTTAAATTTTGCATTTCCATTTCTTTGCTCTGGTGTCGAGGCTAAGCGCGGCGTTGAGTTCTGCCACGCAATGCCTCCAAAATTTGGCAAAAAGTGGGGAACGGAGTGTGTTAACACTAGGTTCCCTCCGCACATCCTGCTGTGTGCGGGATACAGCGTGAAGCTGATTTAATTTTTTTGATTTTTACTATATGATTAACACTGAATGCTTCTACTAAAAATTCCTTCGTTCACATGAAAATTTAACAAATATTACCAAAATTTATGAATTTTCATATGAAAATAACTGAATGCAATAAATTTACACTATTTGACAAGACTCCGGAACCGGAAGGAAGGGCATCTGAGAGGTGATACTTATAAAGGTAATATTTAATATTGAATAACCTTTTGTTCCTTACTTTAGTTGCTATATAGTATGATGGTAAAGGATTCGATTGCCACTCGAGGTTTAAAAAAACATCTTCACGCTTTTGTAGTATATCAGGGAAGGACGAGAGAATCTAGTGTAAAGACACTCTATTCCACCCAAGTTTTGAGATATAACGCGTTAATGCCAAGTTATCTTGTCACTGGAGCGATAAAAATATAATAATACAGTCGGACCCACGATCCTTGACTTTACAGACATACACCGTACCACTGCGCCACGACTATATGTTTATTTAATATAACCCACTATATTCAATTTACAAAAAAATATATATTAAATAATTTCTGCATATATAGGTCAAAGGAAACCGCATCAAAGTTCGTTCAGTACTTTTATAATGAGAGCGGGAAGTATCTTTTAGTAAGAATGGAGCGCACGCTTTTTAACGACATACAATATGGTATTTGTTCTTTTTTTATGTTACTTATAAAAGATAGGTATATATATCTTTTTTATCTTTCCTGTAAAAGATAAAATAAAAAAGTAACTTTAAGTTACTTGTACCTTACCCGCTATATACGTAAAGAATCGTCGAAGTACAATATATCCATACTAATATTATGAAACTAAAAAGTTTGTTTGGCTAACCACATTGATGTCAGAAACAAATAGAATAATTATTTTTCTCTTGAATTTCTAGTATACGTGATAGTTACCTCAGGCAATTAAAATCTGTCATAACTGTGACATTACATACCATGGTCATGCAGGCGAAGCCATAAGTAAAAAAATAGTTTAGTATATACATATATAAATACATACATACACACAGGTAAACAATCCACAAGCAACTCCAAACAATAGGAAGATTACAGCTCAAAACTAGCCTTAAATGGGTCGCTGAACAAGAATGGATGCTGAGAAAGAATAGACCTCCTAAGCTCTGATTGCAAAGCATTATCTATATATTAGTACATGAAGCAAATACTTTGTACCCCTGTTTACGAAAATTTTGTGGTCGGAAGACTATGAAATTTGGAACATTTATAGTTTATATGGAGGAGTGCAGCGTGTTAATATTTAAAAAAAAATACATTAAATTAACAACCCAAACGCGGCTTCGCCTGCTTAAAGTTATTATTATATTAATCTCTACAAAATTCGTAAGTAAATATTAGCATATTTGCTATTTTGATGTGTAATCTATTTTGTTGTAAAGTTTCATCTAAATGCGTTCAATAGTTTTTACGTGAAACAAACATCCACATTTATAATATTAATAGGATTAATAAGAATAAACATTACACACACAACTATGTGTGACAATATACACTTGCAATTTACATTCTACATGTGACATACACGTTGCTATGGCAACCCATATACTACGCGTCAATTGGTTCTCTAGTTAAAAGAGATTCGCCATGCAAATACTTAAATTTCGTATAATATATAAGGATATCTTGGATTTGAACCTTTACCAACCAAGCGACTAAACTGTATGTTGGAGAGAGAAAAAGCTCGGCAAGCAAGACTCGGATCCGCGTACAACCGTAACCGTAGTGGTGCAGCGGCACAGCGCGTCTATAAAAGCGGAGGTTGTGGGTGCGATTCTCACTCGGAATTAATTAAGTATCAGTATTACGACTCGTAGACGGTATTGTACATAAATACATACGATTTCATTATCGATACCTAATTCTATGAACTTGTAACCTTAAAGTAATATATTAAGCCACCCACCCTAGCGTTTTCATCCCCTTACATTTGGGGTTAATTGGTACATGACCTTAGAAGTTTTAATCAGATCTTGACTTATGATACTTATTGGGTTGCAAAGGAAGGTATTGAAATTGTGGTAGTGGTTTTGGTTCACAAATTATGAATAAGGGGTTTTCCTTTCGCGAATTTGCCCACCTCCCATGGAATGCCTATACGATTTTGGCTGTTTTGTTATAATTTTATTTGCATGTAACCACAAGCTCCCCACTTTTTGCTGACTTCTGGAGGCATTGCGTGTTGAGTGGCGGAACTAAACGCCGTGCTTTGCCTAGTTACCAGAGCGAGAAAATGAGTGAGTGGGAATCGAACCCACAACCTGTCGCACTTACAGTCGTACGCTTGTGCCCCAGCGCCACGACTGGTATCATTAATATATTTTTGAACAAAAAAGCAAGTTTACAATAATACAGTAAGTCATTCGTAAATCGGGTTTGCTTCTTGAAGCTCATACTTGCTCTACATAGTTTGTTGAACTCATATATTGTATATACATACACACTTCAAATAATGTAAATGATTTTTTCTTTAAAATAGAAAATATCATTGGACTTGTTTGAGTGCACGATGGTCACAGGTTCTTTTATTTTAAAATTATTATGTTAATTTCCCCGCTTTGGCAAACAGAGTGCGGCGTTAGTTCTGCCAATGCCTGTCAAAACATTGACACTATGTTTCCTCTGCTTATTGTATTTCGTATATAAAATCCAGGCTATGTTCCAATGTCTTTCCCACAAACAAACATTTAAATGACTTTCCCACATATAGCAAGGTAGGCAGAGGGAACCTGGGAAAGTTTCCGCCGAATTCATAAGACATTACGCCTTGAGTGGTGGAATTCAATTCCGCATTAAATTCATGAGATACTTGTAAATAAAAAAGAAACAATATCCCCTCGAATTAGAATTTAACCCACAGTCATCGTTTACGGATAGAAAAGGTGTCAAATATTTTTATTTAAGCTTGACTCATACACAATACACAAAGAAAGGCAGAAACTACAGTCTAGTGTTAAGGCACTACGTTCTCTAATTTTACCCGAATTCGAGACTTTGCATATTGATCGGTAGAAGTCAATACTTTATTAAGTGGGTAGAGAACATTTATATAAATAATAAATTATATATAAATAATAATATTTAAATGTTAGTTAGCCGTCGGAGCGTGGCGTGTCTATGTTATTGTGATTTGCTCTACCACTAATCTTTTGTGTTTAGATACAGAGTATTTTACTATAGAGACTATGTAGTAAATAATAGGAGGTAGTAGGTTTGATTTTTAAACATATAAAAAAAATCAGCTTCACGCTATATCCCGCACACAGAAGGTTAGGCAGAGGGAACCTAATGTTAAGACACTCTATTCCGAATTGATTGGCGAAACTCAACGCAGGCTTTGCCTCGACACCAGAGCGAAGAAATAATAATATAAATTTTAATAAATATTCCATTTCCTCGAGTGGGAATCGAATCCACAATCAGTCGTGTTTACAGTCACACTTTGTGCGCCTGCGCCATGACTGGCCTCTAACTTGATTTTTAACACGCTTTTATATTCAAATTATAACAATGTATTAAAATCTAAGAAACTGTAAATCATCATTAAACTTTTCGATTATTGTAGCTTAATAAGTTACAACACAATTTCTGGTTCTGGTCTGATGATGGAGTCGGGATCAGAATAGCAGAAAGCTCTTCAGAAGTTACTAGTAAACCATTTGAGTTACAGACCAGTGGTGACGCTGAGGCACAAAGTACTGTAAACACGAACAGTTGTGGGGTCGAATGTCGAAGCTAAGCGCCGCGTCCAGAATTTGGCGGAAAGTGGGGAACGGAGTGCCTTAACACTAATATCCCTTTGCCAACCCTGCTGTGTGTAGGATACGTGAAGCAGTTTTTTTTTTTACCGAGCACATTCTATAGCATTTGTTGCACGTGATAAGGAAAATAGTATTTTTTTTTAAATATATTACTGCATTTTGCGAGGTAACATAGATCATTTTATGATAGATCTATCACTCTCACTGAATTATTTATGTATGCTCAATTAATTTTATTTATTCACAATATAACATAACACCGTGGGAGAAAATGAGTGATGAATGATTTATGAAGTAAGATTGAGTAATAAGAGAAGAAGAGGAGGAGATCTTAATTGAACAAAGAATCGATGATAAAATCACATAAAACGTATGAGAGAGCATGTATGAAGGAGTTCAGGAGTTCTATCAGAGAACGGAGCCCCAAATGATAGGTATTGATAAAACCAAAGCTAAAAAAAAGATTAATAGACCATATTCCACCCATTTAGAGAATAAAAAGAAAGAGATATTTATCTGTCTGACAATGATATAAATCTATAAAACTCTATTAGAATAAATATTTGATAATTTATATTTTTTCTTAAGTTGGTAACCGAATTGTTTTCAATATTGATGATGATTATGGGTTCAAATCTTACTTTGATTCAGAAGTAGAAATTACATACAGTAAGTAACACTATACGTGAAAAAAAAAATATAGTAAATATTTTTTTTTAGAATTTTTATTAAGCACAATGCTAGGTTAGCCACAACACAAAAATTAAATTAATAAAGATAGATTGACATATATTTCCTAAATCAAACTACAACTAACATACATTAATACACAGATAAAAAGAAACACCAACACTAAAAACGTAAAAAATAAAAAAAAATCCATAGTAATCTCTACTAGAATCTACTCTACACGGTAATGAGCCGGGCGACGACCTCACTCACGGTCGCCCGCTTTATACCTAGTTATGTATATCCTATACAGCTTGGGTCTAGAGGCCGTCGTGGTGCAATGGGACAGCATCTCACTGTGAACGCGACGTTTGTAAGTTCAATATCGAACTTAGAACTGGGGACTGTGATAATATTTCAAATATTTTTAGTTCCCTACTATGAAAGACAAAGCGCGGCGTTTAGTTCCGCCATTCAACATGCATATTTGAAATTTTAATAGATTCCTTTCATCTATCCTGTTATGTGGGAAAAAGTGTTCCAAACCATTCCAAAGAAATTCGTTCGAAATTGAACTTAACCTGTTGAAAGGATAATAATGATGACTAGAATTTTGTTAGCTGACATTAGCCGAGCTAGAAATTAGTTTTTACTAACTTCGCTCTATATCCCGCATATAAGAGTCTTAGCAGAGGAAACCTATTTAAGTTATACCCCGTTCTCCACTTTCCGATAGAACTCAACGCCGCGCTATGTCATGCTACCAGAGCAAAGACATGAAAATCCGCAATCGTCACAATTACAGTCAAAAAATATGCCATTGCGCCGCAACAAACTGATAACCACCTCAAGTAACCTCTCAATCTCTCAATCTCAATTTGACTCCACACTACTACGAAAGGTTACTTTTATAAGGAAAATTGCAGTATAATGGTAAAAACGGAAAATGGATAGAGGTCGAGGATGCTCATACATTGTTTAAATTATTGGGTAAACAAATATTGATGCGATTTACAAGGTTTACACCTTGAATATTAATGCTTGGGACAGATTTATTTTCCGTATGTTATATCTGAGTCCCGCACATAGCAGGGAAGGGAACCTAATGGAGAGGGAAACTCTACGTTCAATATACAACGCCCAATTTTCGAGAAATCGCTTATTGAATGGCAGAACTCAACGCCGCGCTTTGTGTTGTTACCAGGACCAAAAAACAAAAAATTATTAATTCCTTCGAGTGGGAATTGACCGTGCTACCGTTGCGTTTACAGTCAGCCTCACTGAGCCACGGCTGCTTCTAAATACCTAGTATGATGTATAAAAAATATATTTATTACAAAATTTATATGGTAAAAAGCATGCGTGACTTGCAACCAATTTGTATGACAAAATGATTGTAGCTAACTAAACATAGTAAAAAATATGTAAGAAAACAAAGCCAAGTGCGAGTCGAATTCGTGCACGAAGAGTTCCGTACCATTATCTATAAAAACGGCAAAAAATCACGTTTGTTGTATGGGAGCCTCCTTAAATATACATGATATTGTTATATTATTTTACGAGTTGCAGAACTAATATATATAATTATGATATAAATAATAATCTAATATATAGAACTTTATAAATAAATATTTGTATATACAGAAATTATAATTTTATGCAACTTACCACCCTAAGACTTATTATAGCCATTATTATTTACCTGTAACAAAAAGGTTAAGGTTTAGGTTAATATTTAAAATATATATATATATATATATATATATATATATATATATATATATATATATATCTCTCTCAACATTAAACAAAAGCCGACAAGTAGTAACGGTAAAGCATTTTAGTTAACATGCGACGATTTTTTTTGCGTTCGATTCCAACTCGGGTAAATGAATTATTTTCCAATTTCAATTTCAGTTCCTCGCTCTGTTAACAAGACAGCGTTGAATCTCTCAACACACGATATCTCCATAATTAGCTTTGCGTGGGTAACGGACTGTCTTAACAGTAGGTTCCCTCTGCCTACTCCACTAAATGCGGGAAGTAGCGTGAAGCTGTTTTTTTGTCCACATAAACATGACCCCGTTTCTCATATTAAAACTTCATAATAATTATACAAAAATGTAAAAACTGAGATTCATCTTAGAATCGGTGTCAACCTCCTTCCTATCCTGTCGGTGACCGTGATGAAGCGCACTCAGGCCAATATACGGCTATACTTACATAAATATTAAAAAAATATTTATTTTGGAGTAAAATAGATAAAATAATATTAAATCAAGACACTCATGTACGCACAAGTCCCTAATAAAATTTTACATGTAAATCGAATTACAACGTTCTTCATGTGAAACTTTCACACGTGAGAGGAATTGTGAATATTGAATAAAATCTTGGTTAGGAGATACTATTAACTTATAAGATTTTTTTAGTGTACGGGGGAACCCTGGGAACCTAGTGTTAAGACACTCCATCCCCATTACGACCAATTATTGCGTGTTGAGTGGCGTAGCTCAACGCCGCGCTTTACCTGGTTATCAAAGTGGTGAAAATATAAAATATCTTATTTACCGTGTGGGAATCAAACCCACAATCGCCGCCTTTAGAGTCGCACACTTGTGCCCCTGCGCCACGACGGCCTCATAAAGATCAATAGTAGCATATAAATAAGAACATTAATAACCGATAATTTATACAACGCTATAAAATGTCTCTAATTTCCTATTTCCTTTTATAAATTGCTATGATGAATGCACTTTTTCTGCTTTTACTAAATTGTAGAGAAAAACACCATTGTGACACAGTTGTGATGGTTATGAAGATTTACTTTCTAAGAAATTTCAGTAGCAGTAGGTTTGATTTTGACTCCAGCAATTGTTACAAGTATTATATAGTTAGATTCTACAAAGATACCTATATATCAAAAACTAGTTAACCTTTGAAGCCAGAACCTTTTAATGCTACTTGAAGTGTTCCCTAAATTGAAATATGCCTCATTTCAACCAGAAAAGAATATCTTCATATGAGTTTTATTTACTGAGAAATTTGTGAACAACATACTCGTACATACATACATTTACGAAATTTTGCATATGCTTGATGTGCTTGTGCTTGATAGCCTAAATAGATCATTAACCTCAAATATTTGCCAATTTCGACAGTATCATGTATACGTACATATATAGATACTTTACAATATGACAAACAGAGCAACTATGAACAACTATGGTTGGCAGTGGTGCCTTGGTGAAAAGACACTTTGTTCTCCACTTCCCACAATATTTGAAGACATTACGTGGCGGAACGCACTTTGTCTTTTTATCAGAGCAATTAAATGAAGTTACCTTTTTCCTCCGAATAGAAATCAAATCCACAACCGTCGCGATTACGTTTAGTCCCTCCAGCCACGACGGCTAACTACTATTTAAATAAGTATTTTTTATATACTTTTTAATTAAATTTCATTTTGCACAGATGATATTGTAATAAGAATACAATACGCCTCATGTCAGATCTCAGAGAACTGACGTTAGCCGTCCGCCACTCACACCGTTGCATAAAATATAAATGTTATTTGTTTTTATTTTTGCAATTTTTCTAATTAACTATTATTCTTCTGCTGTAAGCAGAAGCACAGTAAGTAGAGGCAATATGCTTTTTAGTATTAAGGCACTATTTTTTATTGGTTTTAGTAGCGGAACTCAAAGCTGTTTTTTTCTTTATTTGAGATAAGCTTAACGAAAATATTGTTAATTAAGGGGTTAATTAATGGGTTTTGCACAACCTTTAGTGGAAAGATGAGAAGGAGTGAATTACCACTAAGATCTAAATTTGTTGTACAAACTTTCTCAATTTCAAACTTATTGTATGATAAAAAAATGGAGAGAAAAATTAAAATTTCATAATTTTGTGTTTCGATATAAGTATCTAAATAGAAATCAAATTAGACGAATGTAATCTATTTAACATTTTTTTTCACGTTGTATCCCCCATTTAGCAGAGAAGTCAAAGGGAGCCTAGAGTCAAGACAACATACCCTATGCACTGCCCAATTTTCAAGACGTCACGTGATGAGTGGCGGAACTCAACGCTGCGTTTATTTATTTTTTTCATTTAATTAGAGAGATCCACCACAACCGTCGCGCAAGGAGTTGACGCTACTCCACGACAGCCTCGATGTTCACCTTTATAGTGAATGACATTAGGAAACTTTAAAAAAAACATATTTTAAGTTGTTTCTTCACATTATAAAATTATAGACACTTGATTTTTAGTGTAAGCGGATCAAAAAATCGTTTCTTAACCTACTTTCATTCGAACTTCCAACCTTCGTCATAAAGGCAGATACAACATTCATAAACATTAAATAACATCGTAAATATGGAATTTATTTTTATGATGGCTCTTAAACATTGGAATATGTTTTTCTTACATGTTCTTAGAATCTGTGGTTTTGTGAAGGATATCACTTATTATTATTTTTCAGTTCTACGCTTTATCCTGAATATAGCAGAGTAGGCAGAGTAAACACAGTGACATGTTGTGAAATAACGAAACTTAACGCCGCGCTTTGCTTTGTTACATAGCGGAGAAATGAAAATTATTGATTACTCCGAGTAGAAATCAAAAACCGTAAAAACATAATTTTAATCAATCTTTCAAAAGTGTGAATCGAACCCAGAACTATCGCTGATACACTCACTCTCCCACTGCAACACTACATCTTAAGTGAAATAAAAATTTAAAAAATAATATACGGGTGTACATTTCGAAAGCATTATACATAGTATGAATGTAACATACATTATCACTGACAAGTGAAAAGTGTAAAAAGCCGAAGTAATATCTATTTTAATTGTAGCGGACGATTTCAATAAAAAATATGGCTTCGGATCTTGATTTACATTTTTTTTGTACAATTTACGATTCGATGTTTCTGGAATATGTCCAAGAATAAATAAAAAAATTGAGAAAAGACATATGTAGGTTTACAGTGGTCATGGAATCAATAAATTTGAGGAAATTAATTATGTCAATGTCAAATATTTAAAGATAAGGCGGCGTTGAGTTCCGTTACTCAATAAACAAAGTCTTTACATCGGCGGTACTTTTAGAAAAAATCCTATTATCATTGCTTCTTTAAATAAAAATATCTATATTTTATTTGCTAACTTTCTTTCATTAAAAGTACGTCGTAAGCGCGCGTATGTATATTGCCATTTCAACGTAGCTCGATATTAACGTATGGCTTAGTGGTCAAAGCGCTAGGCGGCACATAAGAAGCGCAGATACAAATCTTGCTACGTTAAATTTTTTATACTATTCTGAATATTTTCCCTTCCATTTTATTTCATGCTCGCTTCGGTGTGACACAGCCACGGCATCCGCAAACAAAATAGGTCAGGGTTCCTTTATCCCTCGACAAGAAAACTCAACGGAGGCAACTTCCTATAGAAATACTACTGTAGTATTTCAATGAAAAACTCTCTAGATGTCATAATTATGTGGAATTAATTTTAAATTACGAGAGGTAACGGTTATGGGTTCCTTTAAGGGGAATGATTTTTTCTTATTTCCCCGCTTTAACAAGCTGAACAGCAGCGCTGAGTTGCGTCACTTTTAGTAGATGGAGAACGCGTGTTTCACACTAGGTAGACTGTCATGCATTAAAAATTAAGGTTGTTTTTTTTCTCCTTCAAGGTTCCGTCACCCAAAGGGCAAACAGAAACCCCATTACTGAGGTTCCGTTATCCACCCGTCTGTATGTTTGTCACCAGGCTGTATCTCATGAACCATGATAGTAATACACTTGAAATTTTCACAGTACAATGCATCATGTATTTTTGTTACCGCTTTAACAACAAATACTAAAAAGCAGAATAAAATTAATATCTAATATTTTGAACGAGGAACTAAACTTAATTCACTTGTCCAAGTGGGAATCAAATCTTCACCC
Source organism: Heliconius eleuchia (assembly GCA_018230625.1). Lineage (NCBI taxonomy): Eukaryota > Metazoa > Arthropoda > Insecta > Lepidoptera > Nymphalidae > Heliconius > Heliconius eleuchia. The sequence goes on along the minus strand of DWAP01000005.1, from coordinate 20,317 downwards.
GTCACGTCAACAACAACACTCAGATCGCCACCTTCCACCTAATTTTCAAAACATTAAACGTATACCCTAGTGATCAAACGTATACTCTTGTGAGGAAATGCAAATAAATAAAATATAATAATAATGCTGGCATCCAATTTTTCGTTAAAGTCATATAGGGATGAGTATTAAAAATGGATTCAATCTAGGACCTCCTTGAGATCAATGTCATCCGCCACATAAATGGATATTAAGTAGCGATACGAATACGACCTCCATATATTAGCTCTTTAATATAATATACGGGCATTTGTACCTTTAAAGCAATATATATACTAATATTATAAAGCGAGAAAGGATTGCTTTAGTTGAATAAGCTAATCTCAGGAACTACTGGTACGAAATGAAAAAAAAATTACTGATGAAGGCTGTAGGTATCGTTAATCGTCGAAGGTCATAGTTACCTTACGCACTCACTTTTTGTCATCTAAAGAATTTAACGTAATTGCCTCGAATCTGCGACCCTTTTATCAATTACTGTCTAATATTCCCACATTTTATATCTTTAATATATCTCAAAATCTCATTTCGAACTGTCCAACAAAAAACAGTTCTTTGTTGGACGAAAAATTTTAATTTTAAAGTAAAATCGTTACGCGGATAGTTTTTGAAATGCGAAATTATGAAATATTCAAGCCTCAGGGTATCATTATAATGTGAATTTTGAGTTGGGGGATACTGACCTACTTGGTCGTCGGAAATACACGAAATGATTGTGGATTCTTTTTTTTTAGCTTCACGCTATATCCCACTTCGCAGTGCAGGCAGAGCGAACCTGGGAACCTAGTGTCAAAACAGTCTGTACCCATTAATACACTTCCCTTGATCCGTGTTTCTTTAACATTACGTTATAGTAATTGGATTGTTTTTGGCTTCACGCTGTATCACTTAGCTAGATAATCAGAGGTGCTTAGTCACTACGTTCCCCACACATCGCCTAATTCTCAAGAAATTGCATTTTGAATAGTGAAATTCAACGTCGCATTTCAACTTACTACCATAGAGCCGACCGTCGAACAAATAGCTTATAATTTAAGAAAATAAATAAAAAAATTATATAAGTAAAGTCATGTGATACACCTAGTATAGATATACGTATTATATATAACAGTAAATTTTAGAGTCCATTGTTTTGATTGCGGAAGGGCGCGGTCGCAGTGTGGTCGCATTTGAAATCCGGTCGTCCGTGACACTGATCTGCTTATAGTCTGAGCAAAGTTTTAAAATATACTTAGTTTTGCTTATTAAGTAACAAGGCGCGGCGTTCGGTTACGCCGTCAGCAATGTCTCTTAAATGTGAGACAGCAAATATATGAAGTTTGTGTCGTAGTAACACAGTGGAACAATGAGCGCACGGTGCAACGGTGGTTGTTTTTTTCAAAGATTTTTCTTTTCTGGACACGATTTGAGGAAATCTATATTAAATTTAATCATCACTTAACTATCAGTGGACTATTGTTGTTTAACACCCAGATATTTCTAAGAACATAGCATTTTGTTAACACAGAGCTACTAAAAAAAGAAAATAAAAAAAATGGGAAGTTGTTATTGAGATATTTTATTTTCCCCTTACCGACCAATTTTCGAGATATTGCTTGTAGTGCTGCAGGACTCAACACTGCGGATTGTCCACCAAAGCATGAAATCAGCATAATTTAAAATATAACCATTTCTTTAAGTGAGAATCGAACCCACGATTTTTTTTTACATCTTTTACAGATTTTATTTTACCTTCACATTGTATCCCACACAAAGTATAGTTTTATATATTAGCAGTTATAAAGTCGTGACGCAGGAGTTAAAGCGTGCGATTGTAAACGAGATTGACTGTGGGTTCAATTCCCACTATAGGTAATTTGGTTATTAACATTTTCTTTTCCTCGCTCTGAAAAAGAACCACACATCACGCACTGTGTCCCTAATTCGGCAGAAAGTGGACAACGGAATTGTCTTAATGGAAACGGAGTGTCTTAACAACAAGTTCCCAGGTTCCCTCTGTCTACCCTAATATTTTCAGGAATCGTGAATTAAAAAAATTGCTACTAACTAGCCTTTTTGATATTTTCGGTATAATTTATCATTTATTTCAAGCATATATAAATTTATTTAATATCAAAAGGGTAGAGTTAACGTGTAATCACTATGGTGCAGTACGATAAGGTCTGGCAAGTTATAGTACAGAGTTAGGTTCCGCCATACAATTAACAATGTATCGGATTCAAGCGTAGAGCGGAGAACGGAGAGTCTTAATAACTAGGGTCCTTTTGCCTATATCCTTTTCCCTGCTCCATGCGGGATACAGCATAAAATTAAATCGGCTCAGCATTATAAAGACATCATTAGAAAGGCTGATCGCTTTCAATATCGATATAACATTATAAGACGCTATCACTTTCCTCGATGGCATTTAATTTTCATGCATAATGTATGTGTAATTGCTATACAACAATTTCAGGCTGTATCCCGCATATACCAGTGTATGTTAAGATATTTCGTTACCCACAAACCGCCCAGTATTCGAGACATTTTATCTATCAGAAGAAAAAAAATATAATAATTCTCTGAGTGGAAATTGAACCCACTAAAATCGCTTTCACAGTCAGACACTGTCATGATGGCCTCACTTTATTAAATAGTGTAAGTTTTTAATTAAGTCTTATAGTTATTACAACAATAGGTACTTTAAAGCAAGAAAGTGTATGTATTTCTCATGATAATAAGCAAATTAGTGACGGATCACAGGTTCTTTTCTCATTTTTTTGAGAATTATACTGACACTAGATCATCTATACCGCCTATATACGGGATAAGCGTGAAGTTATACCTAAGTAAAAAAAGTATATATTTATCTCAGATTGTTCGTCAGATGTGGAGTTAAAATATTAATTATTTATTGAATTGAATAATTGAAATTTATACAGGTACTATACTATTAAGCGTTAATAAGACGTTTTGTTACACACAAGAAGTGCAGGTCGAAGCTGTCGTGGCGCAGGGGCTCGAGCATACAACTGTAAACGCAACGGTAGTGAGTTCAATTCCTACTGGGGGAAAAGAAATATTTAATATTTTCATTTCTTCACTCTGGTAACCAAACAAAGCGCGTCTTTGATTTCCGTCACTACGCAATACCTCAAGAATTCGGGTGAAAGAGGAGGATGGAAGTGTCTTAACGGGAGCAGAGAGTGTTAACACTAGGTTCTCTCAGTCTATTTTATGCAGGATACAGTGTAAAGCTAACAAGTGCAGCCTTAAATTCCAAAAATAAAAGAATTTTTCTATAAAGAACACCACCATAATATGGAATAATGTCGGATCACAAATTTTCCGACTAATTTCTAAAAAAAGCAAAAAATAATATTTTTTATTTAAAAAAAATTAAATCACTATTCAACAAAAGTTTAAACAAGTGAAATCTACAGTGATTATTGAAAGACGTATAGTGTGTGGAATGTGTACGTTGTAGAGTTACCATGATGACTAAAACTGCAGGACCCGAAATCAATATAATAATAAAAGAATAGAATAAAAGATAAAAAAGTTATAGCCCAAAACCCAAATATTTTTAATAATGGATTTTTTGATTGATTACTTATAAAATTATTTTTAATATAATAAAAATTAGCGACCAGCACGTTTGAATTTTGAAATGAGAACACCAAGATATTAAGACACTAAGTTCAAAGTTGCAAAATAATGAACGTTATTTCTTCTGCCTATCCTGAAATATGAGAGATAAAGCGTGAAGCTAAAAAGTCTATTACATTTATTGATCAGGACATTGAATTAAATGTAAATATTATACAGAATAGTATTTGAAACTTGAACTTCGAAACATTACGTTTAGTCAAATACGTTTTAGTTGCGTTAAAATGAATCACAAGAACTTTAATTTATACAATTTTCCATATATAATTCTAAACACGTGGGTTTTCAAATATGAAATATTAATGTATATTTAAATTACTTACTATGATTTTTAATAAAGCAATTAAAGATTTATCAGCACTGTTATGTTTACAAATATTTGAGATTTAAACCTATAAGAAGTAATGGCAACAATTATAAATTTGTAAATTCACTCATCTTAAATATTTAGCGTGGTACGCAAAAAGAATTTAATTTAGACTGGATATTCTAATGGCCGCTTTCATAGTTTTTTCTAGGTCCCCTTAACCTAGTGTTAATAAACCTATCCGTTCCACACTTATGGTCAAATTTTGGCGTGTAAATAAAAAAGTGATAAAACGCCGCGTTTTGCCCTAATATCAGACCGGACAGGGGAAATTAAATAATTCAATCCTCCGAGTTGAAGTAGAACCCACAACCGTCGTTTACAATCAGATGATGTACCGCTGCACCAAAGTGGCCTCAAATCGCCGGGGTTGTTTTTAGTTATAATTGCTTTTATCAACTAGCAATGTACTTAATGTTAACACGATTTTTTTTTTATTTTTTGGACAGGAAAAGATAATAAAATAAAGGATTTATTGAATTATTGCTAGGTCCGTATTGCCTGCTCTACGTAAAATGCGAAAAAAAATGCGATTTATTGATTAATTAAAATCTTAGGAATCTAATAAACATGGTGTCTCTACGGAGTTATATGTTTGTAATAAGTTATCCGTAAACGATGCTCACACGCATGTATTTTTTATTTTATATACTTCTTAATAGACTTGAACTGTGAATGATTTAGTTTATGATGTAAACTAATGTATTTTTTTACGCTTCACGCTATCCCGCATACCAGGCTATGCGGAGGGAACCTAGTGTTGAGACACTCCGTTCACCTTTTTATGTCAAAGATGTTGTGAGTTGAGTGGCGGTACCTAGTCGGATTTTGTTTTATGTGACTGGCAAAATATCATTAGTCTATAGGCACTTCCATACAAATATTATAAAGCTGCAGATTATGTTTGGATGAACACTTTGGTATCTCAGGAACGGCTTAAATTAAAAAATCGACAAACACTTTTTTGTTAACTTCACGCTGTATCCCGCATATAGCAAGATACGCAGGGAAAACCTAGTGCTAAGACACTCCGTTCCATACGTTTCGTCGACTTTTTCTAGACGAGTGGCGAAACTTCACGACACGTTTCGTCTTCTTACCGAGGCAATGAAAATATGAAATAATTCATTCTTCCGAGTGAGAATCGAATCCACAACCGCCGCACTTACAGTCGCATGTTGTGCCACTAAGCCTAACAAAATTTATTTATAATATATAGACCAAAAACACAATTTCATTTGTAAAGGATCAGGCAATCTGGGCATGTTAACAATGTCTCTTTTCTCTTTCGCACGTACTAATAAACTAATGCTGTGCGAACGAGACAGGTGCCCGTCCCGTAGGATTTCACCTTGGTCTCTCCTTTTGTGTGGAATTTCGTGAAGGGTTCACAAATGACGTCACACTTCGAGTAATATTGTTATTTAAAGGCCGTCGTGGCGCAGTGTGTAGCGCCTAAGTGGAAACGTGACGATTGTGGCTTTGATTCCCAAGAGGTGTAATTATTGTGTTTGCAGCAACCCGCGATAGATGGAACGCGGCGTTCAGTTCAATCACTCAGACTTACACGTTTTATTTTACACGAACATCTGTACAAAGCTAAAATCCAGCCACTAATAGTAGATTAATTTTTTTATCTCAAATTAAACAAACTATGGCGTTGAGATCCAGCAGTTATATATAAACTAATATATTTTTTTGATTCACGCTGAATCCTGCACATAGGCAGGCAAGGCAGGCATAGGGAAACTAGTATTAGACACTCCGTTCCCCTCGCACCGCCCAATTTCGAAGACATTGCGTGTTTCATTATTCCTCATGGGAATCGAACTCACAACCGTCGCGTTCGCAAACTATTTTTTTTATCTTAAGAAATAGTTTCATAATTATTAATATGGTGTTCTGTAAGAAGAGGCGCTGTTGCCAATTCGCAGGCAACAGCGACAGATGTCCCGCTCGTGTTACAATCGATTCTCATTCGGAAATGAGAAAAATATTTAATTTTAATTTGAACCTTCTAATTGAAATATGGGTAGCAAGTTCTCATCTCGGTGAAAGTAACTTGGTAGTAGGTAAGTACGTTATGGTTAAGTAAGTTAAGTATGTGCTTTTTTTAATCCAAATATTGCGTGCTGAGTGACTGGACTCAACTAAACTTTTGTCTATCCAGAATAATTAAATTAATTTATCTCCTGGATGGGATCGATCCCTCTACCATGACGTTTACAGCGAGACGTTGTTCCACTGCGCCACGATGATTTCAAGAGCAATGAAAACGAAGTGTCACAACAGTAGTTTTTAAATTTACGTTTGTAGCCCGCACATAGCAGAGTAGGCAGAGGAAACACTGATGGCATTGCATGTTGAATAGCGGAACTCAACGCCGCGCTATGCCTCCTTACCAGAGCGAATCAATGCAAATATTAAATATTTAATTTCCTAGAGTAGGAATCGAACTCACAATCGCTATTGTAAACGCGCTCGATACTGCGTGCTGTGTTGTGATACTCAACGCTGCGCTTTGTCTACAGTAGAAAGAAAATGAAAATAATATATTTGTATCGACTATTTTTACCTAGAATATTTAATAGACTTACAATACTTTCTTAATATATACAATATTTTCTTTTGAACATAATCTTGTAGAATATTCTTGTGTAAAAACAATCGGAAACAAAGATGATCGAACAAAGAAAGATGAGTCGTTTACACGCCATCACCTTGTGGGGTAGGGCTGACACTTATTGAATAAAAATATTTTGGTTTTTAACGTTCAACTGTAAACGCTATGGTCGAAGGTTCGATGCCTAACTGAAACAGTGATTATTATTTTCATTTCGCCGCCTTCCGCCACTGAACATGCAATATTTCAAAAACTGAGCAGAGATACAGTGGAGTTGAGGGGAATACAGTGTCTTAACTCTAGGTACACACTACTTGTCCCACTATGAAAAAAAAGGGTAAAGCTACTTTTTTAACATTTTTGTATTGAATAAAAAGTTAATAAATTAAATAATTCAAGAATTTAAATCTCTCTGAAACTGCGTTCTATTTTAACAAAAAGTTTCACTTTCATTATTTATTGAAAACTAACCAAGCAAAACGATGATTCGAAACAGCTGTAGTAGGTACAAGCTCTATCTAACTTTCTAATATCACTTAATTTTACTGTATAACAATAAGTAATAATAGTAATCTTCATTTTTCACTTACTTCAAAACTTCAAGGAAAAAACATTATTTAAGAAAATTAAATTTTATGAATAAAAATCTTTTTGTTCTGTATTAGTTTTAAATGAACAACCCTACTACGTACCACCGTTCACAACACTCCACAGGTAGGTGAATGATCTTTGACATTTTCCTGTACTCACTTCTTTAAAAAAAAACCATTTAGTAATTCTTAAAATCAAACTGCTTCAATCTTTTGGTTTTTTTTTTAAAAATAAAATATTTAAAATAAAATATTTAAATATTTTAAAAAAAATAAAGCCCAAAAATTCTTAAAAAGGTTTACTTTTTTTTAACTCAGTATCCCGCACATAGCAAGGTAGGCAATGGCAACCTCGGAACCTAGTGTTAAACACTTCCGTTTCGTACTTTGTACTTACTCAAAATTCTAGAGGCATTGTGTGTTGAGTTGCGGGACTCAACGCCACGCTTTAAATTACCAGAACGAGAAAAATATTAAATATTTTATTTGCTCAAGTTAGAATCGAACCCACATCCTGTAGTGTTTGCAACCGCTTGACTGGCCTAATCATTTTGCTAAAAAGTCTTTTAAGAATTTCAACCACCACAGAATTGAAGCCGGTCGTAGAGTATCGACAAAGCTCATTTCAAAAATTGAATAGGCACACAAAGTGAACACAATTGCATTATAAAAAAACTAGTTAACCTCTTTTGTGTTTTTTTTTCTACCTGGATCTGTGAAATGTCTTTCTTTTGAAACTAAATGCAGCTAAGCAAGGTAACCATTTCGAAAAAAATTATCGATTAACATTTATTTATAAAAGTAAAACATTTTAATTGTAAAAAGTATCAAATTTGCCATGACCACAACTGGCCTCAAACTTAAACAAATGGTCATGAAATCCATGTAATTCTACGATTATACACATATATTTTTAAAACATATATTTTTAATTAAACATTAAAACATATATTTTTTTTATTTTATATATATATATCGTCGATATTCTTTCGTATATTCTCGTATTATGTTTATATAATGATTTAAAACTAAGCATTTTTATTTTTATTTAAAAGTTAAACCTAGTTTCTATGTATTTAGTTTGTAATTTATAAGTTTTATGCGACTTCTGGCATAAGTGTTGTGATAGAAATGATATTTAACAACACTGTACTTCATTTGTTTTAATATTGAAAGAAGCGAAGCGAGTGTTTGGAAACGAAGCGAGGAGAGAAGGAAACTCCCTTGTAATACAATGCAAATATGTATATGTTCTTGTAATATACTTTTAAAAATAACCTACCAATTATTATCTGTGGCATCACTCCCGTGGCCTATACGATATGACTAGAGTTGTATATAACATATGACATACTCTAACTGCCCTAGGTAACTCCAGCTATAGCTTATTTCGATAATTTAACAATAACAAACAACCCGAAAAGATTTTTATTTTCATTCAAACCAAAATTCAAACGTTGTTCCTGACGTAAGCGCAGTAAACCAGAGAAACTTCTCGGAATAATATTACATAATAGTGTAGAAGTTACATAGTAGTAGGCAGAGGTAACCTGGGACTACAGAGTTAAGACACATCGTTCCCATTGAGACATTTTGTTCGTCACTTTCCGCAGAATTCTTAAGACCCGCGTTTCATTTCCTTGCGTGGGAATCGAACCCGCAACCTGACGCGTTTACAGTCACAATTAAAAGCTAAAAAAATAATTTGAAAGCAATAAACATATGAAATAGGGATTTTTACATTTTTCCCTTTTTTAAAATAAATAATATTTTTTTTAAATAAATAATGTACAACAGTCGTAAAATAAAGTAAAAATAATTAAATAAAAGCTTTCCCTAAGAAAGTCGTCATTTTCAAAATTTCCACAACTTTCCAAACTTCAGTTGCGGAACACCAACATTATGAATTTGTTATATTAAACTTTGATTGTTTATTAAGATTTATGTTAAAACATTTTTGAGTAATTTTAGAAATAATAATCTTATTTACATTACAAAAGCAAATTTATTTTGATTTTAATATTTCTTATAAAATACAAAGAATATAGGACAAATATTTTATAATATAGGTGTTTTTATTTGACCTGTTTTTGCAAGTTTGATTTAATACAGTTTTATTTTTGAATTCAAGCTATATAACGAATATAGCAGGCTATGTAGAAATTTCAGTAAAAATAAATAAAAAAATATGATAATTTATCGTTTTCGTGTAGAAACGTTCGTTTCGTGTACTCCAACATAATTGTATAGTATACTATATTTTTTTTAGCTTCACGCTGTATTCCGCACATGGCAAAGGAAACATGTGCACCTAATATAATTGAGGCATTGCGTGTTGATTGGTAAAACTCAACCGCGCTTTGTCTTATTACCAGAGCTTTAGGAAAATGAAAATATTTCATTCCCCCCGAGTGGTAGTCAAACTCATAATCATCGCGTTTACGTTTACAGTCACACACTTGTGGCCCTGCGTCACGGCGGCTTCAATAATTGTAATAATAATATCAATTTTTATTTAAAAATGCAAAACTTATTTCTCTTATGTAACAAATGTTATAAATTCTTTTCTCTGTTTAATAATTCATTGATTAGATAACGTTTTTATGTTTTCCATTTAATTCTATTCATTTTCATGTCAGTATATAAAAAAGGTACGAGGTCAATTTGCTGTATTTATTTAGTGACGTTTAAAACATTAATTTCTTCTTTAGAAGGTCTTATAACGTACAAAATAATAATTATGTTCTTAAGAATAAATGGTTTATAGTATCCGCCTCCGATGGAACCTTTGAAGAGAAATTGCTCAAGAATCTACTTTCAACTCGTTTTAATACATTCGTTGGTCTATTTATAGATACTTTAATTACATATTGTATTTATAGTTTTTGTTACTTTCTGTTGAAATAGAAAGCACAAAATAAATTATACAACCGATTCTTTTATTTATATTATTATTTTATGTAATTAAAATGTGTCGCAGTAATATAACGTATAGCTGAAAACTCGACGGTTGTGGTTTCAATTTCCACTCATGGGATGAATTATTTAACTTCCTCGTTCTAGTAAAAAGACAAAGAAATGAGATCATAATCACCACTAATACCTCCAAAATTAGAGAAGAGTGGAAGACCTCCGGAAGAGTGGAAAGTGTCCTCACACTAGATTCTCTCTACATACTATGAACGGCATACTGCGTGAAGCTAAAATAAAAATATGAAATAAAATAGAACCTATACAACATAAAAGGAAATTTTACTCACTGCCGATTCATTCATTCTGCAGTTATCGTATGAGGAAGCCTTAAAATGAATTAAGCGTTGTTGGCAGTCATCCAATTGCATAGTGTCAATATGGTGAGGCTTCAAGGAATTCAAATATTTTATGATCACTGTTTGTTCAATATGATTTCGTCGAAAATCTTTAATTGTACACACTATAAGTTAAGATTCAAATACCGTTTAAAAAATTGTTGTCACGCACACGTCATCTTAGAATTTACGATGAGTGCAGAAAAGAAAACAATGATTTTATCTCTCTCTACGCTCTTTTTGCTGACCACACAATAGGAACGAGTTTGTTAAGATAATAATTTGCATGAGATAGTAGTTTATATATATGTACTTATGAGTTGATACAATCGCTGGATACAGAGTGCAATTACCACAAGTTAAAACAATAATCCGCTTTGTCTAACCACTTACGCTTGGTAGTGACATTTACAATCACAGTCACTCGAAAACTACTTCCTTCCTGACTACTATTGGTCGTGAGCCAAAATACTAAAAAAACAATAATTCGTTACATGAGGTCAGTCCGGGCGCAGTGCAGTTATTGCCAAACTATCCTTTGCTTTTGATCGTAAATGGTAACATTGAGATATTTTTAGCTAAGACTATTAAGGTTTTATTTCAATGAGTGTAGTTGTAAATATGTAAATTATTTAGAAATTAAAAGGCTTACGCTTTATTTCGAGATAAGTGGAGAAAACTTAATGTTATGAACTATCTGTTTTTCTCTTTTTTCTCTCTGTTTTTCTCTTTCGGGATGTAATAATGTTGAAATCTGGATAAGAATCAAACCCACAACTATTACAATCAGAATCATATGTCCCTGACTCTGATTGTAATAGTTGTGGGTACCATAATGGTACAACAAATACATACTACTAATATTTATTTCAATAATTTTAATTAAAACTCAATTCAGAATTAAACATGAAAACGCTTGAATGTCAAAATAATATTCCTTAAGTACTTTTAACAGGTAAATAATTTATACAAAAGAATCGTTGAGTAGTTAATTTTTAAATGCAAAAGCGTTTTAGAGAACTGAAAATATATTTAAAACAACCACTGATTTGTCCGTATAAACATTCGTAAATCTTTCTTTTGAACTAACCACTTGTTTACACCGCATTTTTATGACTTTGTGTATTACCGAAAGAAGTACAAAGATAATCGAAAATTGATTAAGGAGCTAGAGCGTTTATTGGTTAAAAGTTACTTTCACTTTAATATGCGCGTATTATACCTTGTAATCTATTTTCTGTTCATAACTTTGAAACGTTTAATAGGTAGCTTTAAGCTGAACATTTTGTGTAGACAACTTGATGGGCAATATGTTTCGAATATTGATTCCGAGTTCTAAAGCACCTCATACGGCAAACACAAATATTTGCCAAATTCATCACAAAATTGATTTTCACTCAAGAGAATACTATTTAATCGTATTTAAAGTATTTTAAGTTCCCTCATTTTATTAGATAAAGCAGAACATTTTCCTACCAAAGATATTATGGGTGGAAACTGAAGAACGTAGTGATTTATCACTAGAGGACCTCATTTACTCAGCATGATGCCGGAGATATGTGAAGTTAAAAAAGAATAAAAAAATATAATATACCATGCAGAATGTACAATTTCATACATCTAATAAATTATGAAATATTTTGAAGGAAAACCGCCATTTAAAAAATCGTAAGCTCTAAAGTTTATAGTAGCTTTTTAGAAGTAGACTCAGTAACTCAATAATTAAACGTCAAATTTTAAAATGATGTCGCTTTCCTTCATGCATAACAAGAGCAACAGCTGGCATTTTTGTATGAGAATTGTGATAAATGAATGTTTATATTTATACTTGTATATCGCCGCAATTTGAGATCGTTGTCTGTGACGAAGATAGATAAAGTATAAGAATCACCTTGACCGTTTCAACCGTATATAGTTACATATTTATTGGTTGTTTCTTGATTTATAGGCAAGACTAATTTAGTCAATATACTGCACGAAGAGATTTCATGATCTTCCTGTCTCACATTACATAAGAGTTTATTATTTATATGCGTTGCCATGTGTCTTCAGTATTATATGTAATTTTTTGGTGATTTTCTGTATACGGTAGTGGGGCAACACACTGTGCTTAATTAAATTGGATAAATTATAAAATTTAAGGTTCCCGTAAGATTAAATTGAAACCATTATCACTTCTTCTCAATTGTGTGACATTGCCAGGATTAGTTGTTACTTACTTAGTTAAAAAGTATTTTACTTTCATAAAATCTAGGAAATAGATTTTAGACGCTTTTTATTAAAATAAATTAAATGGTTTCTTTAAAAGAAATTGCTTTATATAAAAATCTATAAAGTCTATAAAATATATAAAGTTTGTTTGAATTACTAATTGCGTTCTCATTTAAAGGAAAATATTCAACTCAAACTGATGTTCCAACCAAAGTCAAACGGTTTCATGTTCCTTTGAATATTGATCAAAGAAGCCTAATAAAGTTTGCACGTCCTTGCATCTATATATCCAATGAACGTTTAGGCTTATAAAATCGATAATAGTTATTGCATACGTTTGAAAATTCCGCACAAATGTTGAACAAAAATGTATAAACCTCTTGTAATATTTCCTAATCTTAATAATTTGGTGAAACCCAATTTAGGCATAAATGAAGCCATAATCTTCAATAAAAAGAGGAAATTAAAAATGTTCATTAAAAAACGTTGCTAGTTTCATACCGGCAAGATTTTTTTGTATAATTAACACAAAGGTTTCTCGTAACTACTCGTCCGAGCAAAAAATGTATGCGCGTATGTAAGCAACAAACTACTCGAGCGCGAAATAAAGTGAAGCTATATGTATCTAATACAATATATGTAAATCGTTGAAATTGTTGATACATTATTTATTCTCATACTTTTACTTTCTAAGCACCTCGAATTACCAAAAGCAAAAACTAAGTAAGTTTTCAAGGTTAGTTTCTTCTAATGAAAACGCTATAGCGTTTATATAATTCTTCTCAGGAATGGTCGACATGTTTAATATGAATTTCCAAGAATCTTTGACATATTAGAGTCAAGAGAAACTTAATATACCTCCATAGTACGGATGTACGGAATAAGTCAGAAAAGGAATAAGGAAAGGAATAAGGAAGAAAAGCTTATCATAAATGAAATCTGTGCCTCAAATATCTGTTGCTTCGGATTGTGATAGTCGTAAGGGCGGCGGCTGAAACATCATATAGTGTTTTAACACTGGTATTAAAACAAAACCACGCTTCAACGGAAGAGGGCGACACAGCACATAACGTCTTTTGTTTACAATGAGCCGGTGTCGGTCTGAACTTCACATCAATACACGACTACCACTCAAAACGCGATATTGCTGAATCAAAATGATCCTAATTTACTGGCAACAATAAATCGACATGAAGTCGAACGATCGTTGGAACGATCTCTTGAATCGTGGTCTCACTGAATGTCAGGACATCGACACGTCCCAAAGAATCACGACCACGCAGAAAAAACGGAGCAGTAATGTTGTATCGACGTTTGGTTTGCGGAGCCGCAAGGCGAGACAGGCACGATGTCGCACCGCTGAACCGTTGAAATATCACTCTATCGGCGTTTTTACGGCTTCAGAACACTTGACACTGGTCACTAACGCACACATACAGGCTAGGCTGGTTAGGTATAAGGGCTCGCTCACCTGAGCCTAACGGGCGGTGGGATGTTGAAAGCCGGGAACAGTTTCGCGTTGGGATTCTCGAACAGCATCGCGATTGTTTTGTTTACCGTGCGTGCATCGTGCACTCTTCCGCTCGGTTCGGCGGCCGGCCGTACACTGACTGTTCACCCTCCCCGCACTGTGACGTCACCACGCCACAAACCACTTTTTTTGTCCTTATCTCCCGCCTCGAGAAGAAAAGAGACCCGAATACAAGTCCGCAGTAAGTACGGTGGCGACGCGTATGTCTCTAGCTCAGCCCCTCTTTTATGTTGTAGGGCTTCGCGTTGCGCCTACCGCTTTACTAATAATTTAGTAAGTCAGTTTTAAATGACGTTAAATACTAACACCAATTGAATCAATTGGACAGCATACTAAATAGCAATTACATCCTACCATGAATTGCATAATTTACCATCATTCACAAATATATCGACTGTGTCAGACATTCTCCTAGGTTATGAATCCGAAGGGAATAACCTGTTTTAGTAGAAAACGCTTTATTACTCCCACTTACGGTTGGATAGGATAGGTCGTGACTCGCATCAAACAATTTGTTAACTTTAACAAATATTTGTGATCGCTTTGAAACTATATATTGTAAAGTCCTAACTTCGTTGTTAGTATCGGCACCGGTTATGTGATAAATTAAGTTTCTTTACTTCACGTTACTTAAAATAGAGCTCTTAGGCGAGTACACTGCAACATAAATTGTTTTAGTAATTTGTATTAGCTTCATGATGTATTCTGCATATAGCAAGGTAGATATACAGAACCTAGTATTAAGACCAACGGACACCACTCTGTACCAACACAGTAAAATGACCAAAAATTGGTCGGACCAATTTTTGGGATATTGCAAGGAGAGTGGTGAAACCCAACGCAACACTTTGTGTTTTTACCACAGCGAGTAGGTCATTGCGTCGAGTAATGTAAGAGTAAATCAAACCTACAACTATAACGTTAACAGTCCGCCGCTGTGCCACTTTACCACTATACACTTTATAATGTAATGTTTGTAATTACACATATAAATTGTTCATAAAATAAATTACTAAAAAATATTTTAAAGAAATGACAAAAGCTAAAAAAACAATATTTTGATATAAAAATAAACTTGCAAACATATATCCAAATTCTCTTTATATATATTGATAACGTTTATCAAACACTTAAAAACGTTAAACATTTAAAATTTGCGAGAAATCAATCATAGTAATGCCAGCTATTGATTTAGACGATTTGAAATTCGGTATTCAGTAAGAGCTTTTAGTTTATTGGTTTGAATATTCGGAACATTCGAAGATTTGTTAGAATTGCTATCTGTGGTAGAAAATTTATCGAATAACCTGCAAAGGAAAGTAGTTAAGTTAGTGTCGTCTCAGTAATTGTAATTTTAAGCGTGAAACTATTATAATATGCTAAGTGAATGAATTCAAAGCTAGATTAGAGTAAGTATTAAAATATACTCTATATAAGAAATAATCGAATTAAAATAGTAAATGCATATATTTTATTTATTTATTTTCATTTATATCAAGTAACATAACTATGACTAATTTTGTTAGTAACATTATATAAGTAACAATAATATAATGCTACTTGTTATTTATTTATTTTTACTTTTAAATCATAAAAATATTATTTTTCTACTATTGATATTTATTTTTAATTTTTGCATATAGATATAAATTTAAAGTTAGTTTTAGTTTTCATTCAAGAATAACTTGATACAGTTATTAATTGAATATATCGACTTTTGTCTCAGATATCTTCAATTAATAATTTGGTTTTGCAAACCGTTTGCAAACAGTTTTTATAAAAACTTTATTAAATAGGTGAATAACGTTTTCTAAAAAAAATCTACCGTCCATAAATTTAATCATAGAAAAATAAACACAATATTAACGAAAAAAAAAAGAATATACATTTTTATTGTCATTTCAAATTAAATTCAAATCGTGGAAATTACGAAAAAATATTTGAGGATCACTGACTTTTTTAAATATTTAATATTAATGTAATATTGTTTTTATTTATTAATTAAATAAATATAATTAAAGTCCACGTTATCATTAATGTTAGTGACTCCGCAAAGTACGGTGTAGTGTTCCGCCACCCTAAAGAAAATGTCTCGAAGTCGGATAGTACGTGGGGAATAGTGTCGTAACACTAAGTATTCTCTACCTACTCTGCTATATACTGGATACAGCATGAAGCCTCTATTCTGCTTTGAGTAAGTAGTTCTAGGATATTACAAAGATGTCATTTGATCTCTAAGATCATCTACATACATATAATCCGCCACATTGTGGTTGAACCACGTGTCCGAATTATATATAAAGTATATATAATTTCTATTATTTATATAATATAATTTCCTTGCTACTTAATTATATTAGATCAATATTTTTTTACTGTCTTATTCTTAAAAAACAGCTTCACGCTATTTGACTCATTGCAGGGTAACTAATGTAGAGAAAAACTAATGTTGAGACACTCCGTCCTCCACTTCTCTCTCCACTCGAATTAGAGCCATTACTGTTTTATCAAAGCAGAGAAATAGTTGATTACACAGTGGGCATCGAGGTTACATTACATTAAGAATTACATACAATAACACTGTGACTGTGACACGATAGTCTCAAAAATTAGAACTATACCTACTGAAATTCGGCATCCAATTATAAACTAAGCAGATTTTTCATATTTCTATGATTTTTGGGACTCATATTCTGGTGAATCGAATTATTTTCATTTCTCTTGTCTGCTTTGGCAAGACAAAACGTTGCGTTAAGCTCCGCCACTCAACGTAATCCCTTGCTCTGGTAACAATACAAAATGCGACATTGACGCCCAGGGAACGTGAAATGGAAAGTGGGGAACAGAGAGCTTTAACACTAACAGGTTCGACTATTTCACACTATATACAGCCAGAGCTTAATAAATAGCACAATTTTATAATGCGCAACGGATGCGTGTTTCGGTGATTCGTCTCACCGGAGCTGCAAGTCAAGTCGGTGATTGTTTCCTAGTGACAATATTCCTATATATTATGTTAACTGACAATTCGAAAGCGCTTGTAGTGAATGATTTAAATTTAAAAAATCTATAAATTTTATTCTCAACAACAACTCATGTACATTTATCAGTATAGGTTGAGTTGTTTAATTATATTGTAGAAGATCTACTTTTCAGGTCCTGACTCCGTCAGCACGCCAGCTTGATGACATCACATTCTTCTATTGTCACCTAAACTACGCATAACTTCGAAACGTGATGATACTATTATTATAAGTAGGTCAAATTCAGCTTAGACTTTATTACAAAGTTACAAGTCGCCCTTATAATAACGTATTAAAAAGGAAGTCTTACACCTTTTCATTTTCTTAATTTTTAATCTCTACTCTTTTTTTCATCTTCACGCTGTATTCGGCGTATAGCACGATAGGCAGGGAGAATCTAGTGTTAAGACAGCCCTTTCTCCATGCACCGTCACTCGAGACATTGCGTGTTGTATGACGGAACAATACGCCGCGCTTTACCTTGTAACCAGAATGGAGAAATGAAAATATTAAGGATTTTATTCCCCCGAACCGTCACTTCTACCACACACTTCTACCACGGTGCCACGACGATCTCAACTTTCCGCTTGAAATTGAAACATCACGTGCAATGCGGCGCAACTCAACACCGCATGAGAATATTACGATAGATATGGTTTAATTTATCCGCTATGCTACCTTCCCAACCTCGAACAAAATATCGCAATACAAAGTCTAAAGTCGCAAATTATAATTAAAATCACGAAATTTATTATTTACTTTACAAAATGCTTTTCTAATCTCATTTACTATGGTAAGATTACGTTATTACGTTGAATTTCTATTATCTTTTTTACGATTTCGCAACTTTTTGTGAGGCCAGCGACTGTGAACGCGACGGTCGTGGGCTTAATTCCCACTAGTGAAAATTAATTATTTTTATTTCTTCGCCGTGGTAACACGACAAACTTAAAAGTAAAACCTTTAGTAGGTATGTATCAATATATATATATATATATATATATATATATATATATATATATTTAATTTCACTCTGTATCACGCATATAGCAGGTTAGGCAGAGGGATCTTCGGAACTTAGTATTGAGACATTACATTCTCATTAAGACACTTCTGTTCCACACTTTCCGCCGAATACTGGAGGCTTTGCGCGTTGAATGGTGGGACTTATCACCGAGCTTTACCTCGTTACCAAAGCGAGGAAATGGACATATTTAATATTTCTTTCTCCTGAATGTGGTTGAACCCACAGCCTGTCGCGTGTAGGCGCACGCTTGTGCCCTTGCGCCGCAACTGGCCTCCTGAAAATAATTAATTTCTATAAGCTCGAATTAAATCACGGCGGCGGCGTTTTAAATATAGATGTATACTTACTTACTTATATCTTGTTCAAGACAAATTCTTCTTTAAAATTTTTCAATGGAAACTCAACTAATTTTGTTGGTGAGGGAACCCTAATTATTAAAAACAATGCTAAAAAAGTAGTTGTTGCACTTAATAAGATTAGCTTTGCAGCTTCACACTTTTTTCGGATAACAAGATTAAGAAAAAAAGTCAAATATTTCATTCCCAAGGCGTGTCATCTTTTATAAAAATCATTAAATTGGTACACATAACCTGATCATTGGCTTAACACCGTGCTTTGTCAATAAAAAGTTGTCGAACTGTTATAGGCTTCACTCATTACTAGAACCTACAACTTATCGTATAGACTATGTAAGTTAACAACTAAGCCCATAGTGATATCAAATAACAATCAACTATAAAATCTGACCTAGCTATTGCATACTTTTTCTATCGCAGTTTTTTATTTCTTTATTATTACAAAGCCGTTACTTTCTAAAGTGTTCAAAGAAAAAGATAAAAAACCACTATTTTATATTAAAAGCAATAGAAATGAGACATCGACGATGTCGCAGCGTAGTTAACATAAGAGTGATTCTAAGCGATAGTCGTGGATTATTCTGGTAATAAGACAAAACGGGGCGTTGGGATCCGATGTTATATCGATGTTATATTATCCGATGTTATAAAGTTGACAAAAATAACTTACATATAGCTAAAGAACATTAATATTGTATTGCAAATTGTTTTCTTAATCATGTTAAATGCAGAAAGTCTGCGTAAGACTGATGATGGTAAAAGAAGGTAAGCTTCTCGCTGTATCCCGAATTAATCCAGGTAGGGATAGATCTACCTACCCTGCTAGTAGTGGAACACTTCAATTACTCTTTTTCCGGCGTATGCTCGAGGCATTCCTTGTTGAGTGATGAAACTCAACGCCGCGCTTCGCCCTAGGACTAGTGTGAAAGTGTAGAGTAAGTAGTTTAAGAAATATTTTTTAAATTTTAAATAAGACTTTTATAATGTTCCTGGCTTTAAGTATGAAAACAATCTTTTTGTTTATAATATTTGTTTCTTGTAACTTTAAATTTTATAAAATTGCACATTGTACATGTATAATTTTATAAATAATTTTATAAAAAACATGTATAATTTTATAAATAAGAAAATATAATTATAAAGTCCATTTCATCATCAATAAAATCGATGAATTTAAATTACAATTATCAAATTTTATTAATATCGTTCGACAATATTGTTCACGTCCATAATGACATTAAATATCATATCATGAAAATTTCCTTTTATTATTATCCATAGTTTTTTTTTTTTACTTAATATATGTATTTACTATATAAGCTTCATCAATCGTCACCTATAATATATATATATATATTTTTAATTTGTTTACCTTTTGTGAATAGGGTATAGTGCGTTAAGTGCGCATGCACTAGCCAGTACTAGTGTGTTATTTAGTTACTAACTAAAGTGCACAGCGTTTTTACCTAAATAAAGATATAATAAATATATTATCTTACTCAATAAGTAATAGAGGCCAGTCGTGGCGCAGCGGCACGAAGAGTGACTGTAAAATCGACTGGTTGTGGGTTCGATCCCCACTCGAGGAGATGAA
>DWAP01000004.1:0-52170 GCA_018230625.1 Heliconius eleuchia | reverse complement strand
CTCTTCGAGTGGGGATCGAACCCCTAACTAGTCGGTTTTACAGTCACACTTTGTGCCACTGCACCACGACTGACCTCGATCTAATCTACTTCGTGGTTACAAAATAACAATTCGGATTAGTTTCTTTGCTCAGCTCTTTTTCGATGTTTTACCCGTTTGTTCAACGTGTCTGCGTTTGTGTATATTTAATATCGCACTCAGTGCTATTTGGACAAAGGGCGACTTTTTTTTATATTTTTATCCTATTTGATCCATAACATCTATATATATTGAACGCCGCTCAACACCCATTGCGTCCAGAATTCAGCGAATAGTGGGAAGCGGAGTGTCTCAACACTAAGCTTCTTTTGTCTATACTGATACATGCGGGATAGAACGAAAAAATAAACGCTCCAAAAGCACACACAAATATTAGGAGTCTTAACAATTTCTAAGAGAAGAGATGACGATTTGTCAACGTCACTAAAACATAAGGTGGCCGCCCTTCAAGCACAGATAAGTGAAATTGAATAAGACCATTGCGTATATTTTAGTAATTTGAAGATAATATTAAAACAATTTTATCCTTTGTATTCAAATTGACTGAAAATTGTAAATAGAACATGCAAATTATTTGATTTATAGTGTTATTAATCCATATAATACTTAAAGATACATAAAAATGAACAAAATTTAAGTATTTACTACTTATAAGCGTTTGTTTGTCTCTCATTTTATGGTTTTAGGCGTGCTTATATAAATGTTTTCTAATACATACAGCTATATAGTAGATAATATTTTTTTGTCCCATTTCTACTGCCTTATTATAAATCTCAAAAGAATTACCTTTATAATTATACCAGAAAACGTCACACGTTTAATTACTTTCAAATTGTTACCGCCAATGCTCGTAGAACTATTCCCGGTTCACTAATTAATGCAGAACTGTCCGATATCGCCTGCAGCTGACTTCATGCATGTTAATTTATGGTGAGACGGAGACTTCTGCGTTCTAAGTATTTTACATATAAATTTTCTAATGGTTTTTCTGTAGAATATTGTTCGATTGTTTTCCCAGAAAGAACATTTTAATCTTCCTCGAAAGCACTCAAGACTGTCATGTTTAGATAAGATTTTATTTTTCTTAAAAATCATTATAATTGCTTATTATTTTAAATATGTTTTTTTTTCTCCGCAGAGAGAAACCTTTTGCCGTACAATAATGTCTCCAATATCAAATAGATATCTAAGAATGATCTCTTTGATGTCTCCTATTATTAAATTGGACAAAATTTAATTTGAGAATGTCTAACACGAATACCCACTTTAACTCCCATATCCTCACTGCAAAGCAAAAACTAAAATATTTATTTTAATTAATAATCATGTCACTTTACTATTTGTAGATAAGCATTAAAACGATCAAAAGGCATAGAAATCCCGACAACCTAATTAACGAATTAAAATATATTATTGTTTCAGATTGCGCGGAATTGAATTAAAAGGTTTGTATCTTTTCTGTTTTATATCTCTCGTGATCTCTGGTACTTAGGTTAATCTGCGCCCGACGGAATGCCCGATTTGGCTCCACTTTCATTTTACATTGAAGCTCGCTCAAGGCCCGGCTTTAATTTTAATGCCCCTTTATTCAGATAAGCCCTTTAACGGTGGTCGTAAAAAAGACCTATCAACGAAATATGTACTGAAATAATTAGAACTTGTGACAAAATTGTAATAGATAAAACAAAAGATTTTTTAATTTAAAAAAAATTGCTCGCTAACAAAATCAATATAACGAAATAATGATAAAATACTTATTCGATATTAAATTAACTCCCAAATTGATACACTTTAAAAACGTAAGTTTCGCTGTTAAGTATTACAAAGTATAACGCTGAGAGAAAAACGATAACTGAATTTATACAAAGAGGAAAGAATTTTTATTTCCTGTTTTCCATTTACATTTTTAAGGCGAGCGACTAATGAGCGCAAACTTTTCGGCAAAATACTAAAGATGTAAGGGTGATAATGAGTTATTAAAAAAAGCAATTAAACAAGATGGAACAAAAGTGTGTTTAGAAGTAATAAGTAATTTTCTTTGGATTAATAAAAAAGTAAAACGGTTTCCGCTGAAAAGAAAAACAATTGCGAAGACCTTTTCATTGTATTTTCATAAACTTTTTCAATATTCGCAATTTGAGAGCAATGTTTCTAGGCGACGTTCTTAATCATTTTTCTTTTTATGATAGAAAAGTTGACTCTGGTTGAGAAAATGTTTGCATTTAATTACAGACGAACACACAACTATTGTATCTAACTATTTGTATTTGTATTGTATCTATCTACTTGTCTTAGCAGTCACAATATTTGTTGTACAAATTACACTCATGTACCAACTTAAAATAAATAACTGTTTTTTTACAATCTAAAATAAACATATACAAAAGTCGTATAGTAGTCTTCTTTGGATTCGCATTTAATCTTCAAAATAAAAAGAAGCTCGAAATTAGCTAATGAAATGGAGCAGATAAACCTTAGGGATATATTTTATTGTTTCACATAATTTTCTTAGTAGATATTTACTTATGCAATTTTTTTTTATAAAAAATTAATTGATACTTACAGTTACACTTACGCGTGTGATTCGTCGTATATAGATTAAAATTTAAAACATAATCTTACCTTCCATTAGAATATATAGAGTAATTAATATGAAAATGATATTAAAAATGATAATCATTTATCAATTCGTTAGTTTACATTTACTTATGTTAATGTGTTAAATATCGCTACAAAATATTTCTTATTATTTTAATATTTTTTTACAGTAAGTTAATTTTTTATTGTGTTACAATAATGTAGATGGCGTTCATTATGTTCAGCCTATCGCTACAGCGCCATCTACAGGACGATAAGCAAACTCCAACATCATAGTGACTTCATGACTTGTCGTCGCCACTCGACGCTAGCTAAGTAAATTTGACATTGATTTTTATGACTCAGTCTCTCATTGGTTTATATGAAATAAAAACTTTTATCAACCAATGGCCGCAATTTATTTGTCGTCGTCGTGCCACGTAAAGGAAAACAGCGTTAACATTGAAAACAAATTCTTGTGAATCAATCTGTCATTCAGATGACTGTACGAGTAGTATATCCGCCTTGATTTTTTTGTGAACAAAGTAAGTAATAATATTAACTTCTATATCGTTTAAAGTGTTTAACAAATGCTTCACAATGTATAGTCATCGTTTGGTTTTTTACTAAATGTTTTGTTCCTTTTGCTAGACCTAATATTGACGTCATTAATTTCCATCACAAAACAAGAATTTTACTTGTCTTCAACCACAATACAAAGCTCTTTCAGAATCTTGGAAAATTAAACAAGAAAACGATTTTGAGGGCTAAATTAATCCTAGGCTAACATTTTTTATATTTATGCTAAAAATCGTACTTTATTTTAGTATTACAATTACTTTGTAATTTTATGTTGTTGTTTTTCACTGATAATATATGAAAAATTATTATTTTTGAGCAATATAAAGAAAACAAATTACAAGCTAGGGGCGTAGTCCTACTGATTGATCTCATGCTTAATTGGTGTAGTTATTAAATGTGTCAACGCCTTAAGCGACAAATAGTGCCCTAATTTATGCGTTCCAATTTAAAACGAAAACGGAATCTACGCGAAAATTAAATTTATCACACCTTTACGTTTACTCCCTACATTTCTAGATAACACTGATAAGATAAAATAAAATGGCTTGTGATAGAACTATACAATGTACTTTAAAGTAATTATTAATATTTTAATATTGTTGTAGGTAGAAGGGTCCATGATGACGGCCCAAGTACAAGCACTATATGACTTCACCGGTGAGCAGGGTACCACAGAAATGTCAATAACCTGTGGAGAAATATTAACATTAATAAGTACAGATATTGGTGAAGGATGGTGGGAAGGAAGGAATGCACAAGGCCAAACTGGACTATTTCCAGCAGCATATGTGAGAAAGTTAACACCTGAAGAGTTAGCACCAACAAAAATGGCACCAGCTGCACCTAGATATGACCAAGCTGCTGATGACTGGGGTGAGCAACAATATAATGCAGGTGATAATAATATACAAAAATCTTCACATGATGATGGATGGGATGATGACTGGGAAGATGATACTTATTCAGAAATAGGCCCAGGAGCCCCCCAACAAAGACAAGCAATGAACCAACAACCATTAACTCCCTTGCCAGGAATGCCTATTGGTGATTATAATCATCAAATGGATGACACTTCCTCAAATTTTGGTTCTTCAGTGGGTACAGTTAGAAAAAACAAATTTGCACCATCGTCTAAAGTTAGTGGTGAAAGTTACCTGTTGGCAACATTAAATGTTGAAGTCCCAGACTCTGACAAAGTGTATATAGTCCAAGAAGGGGACAGTTATATATGGGCACCAATTAGCCAGCCGTACCATGTGACTGTAGCTTCACCTAAAAAAGAATCTAAATTTAAAGGTATTAAGAGCTTCATTGCATATCAGTTAACTCCCTCCTTTAATAATATACAAGTTTCTAGAAGATACAAACATTTTGATTGGCTACATGAGAGATTACAGGAAAAATTTACACTAATTCCCATACCACCTTTACCTGATAAACAGATATCTGGCCGCTATGATGAACAGTTGATTGAGCGTAGACGAGTACAGCTACAAGAGTTTGTAGACTGGATGTGCAAACATCCAGTACTATCAAAATGTGAAGTATGGCAGCACTTCCTCACTTGTACTGATGAAAAACGATGGAAAGCTGGAAAGAGGCAGGCGGAGAAAGACAACCTACTAGGACTTAACTACTGTATATCATTAGTTGTACCTGAAAAAGCTTTATTGCAATCCCAAGTAGATCACGTAACTGAACAATGCCACACATTTATCAACAGCATGGACTCATCAGTCAAATCTGTTACAAACATGTGTTTAGCACAAACAAAAAGATTCCAGGGTCCTTACAAAATTGATTGCCAAAAAACTGGTGAAGCCATCTATAATTTAGGAAATGCACTTAGTTTAGATGAGGGCACAATTATATCTACATCTAAACTGACTTCTGCTATCAAATTAACTGGTGGTGCTTATATAGAAATTGGTAGAATGTATGAAGAACAGCCTAAGCATGATTGGGAGCCGCTCGGTGACAAATTTCACTTATACAAAGGAATCGTAGGCTCTTTCCCAGACGCTTTAGCTAATCATAAAGGAGCCGTCCAGAAAAAGCGAGAGTGTGAAAGGTTGACAGCCGAAAGCAAAATGGAAGTAGCACAGTTGAATGAAGTATTAAGAAGAACTGATGTTATATCATATGCACTTCTTGCCGAAATCAATCATTTCAAGGGTGAAAGAACAGAAGATTTGAAAGCAACTATGCAGAAATTTTTAAGGCAGCAAATCACTTTTTATAAGAAAATTGTGGATAAATTGGAGTCTACACTACAGCAGTATGATGAATAGTGATATGGACTATGTTTAGAATGCATTTTGAAAATGGACTATTGCCATTATTTACTATACTATTGTTTGGTATTGATGTTTACATAGATATATAATCCAAAGGATTAGATAAACTTTTATGGTAAATCAATGAATGTGATGTAAGTGACTGAATGTAAACTAACGCTAAATACACAAATTTGTTTAATTTTTATATGTCAACATGTTCTGTATATACTTTGCTATCTTACAATTTCCATGATAACATATTTTTTACCATTTATATACAAATATTATTTAAACTTTGTATTAATTATTTTTCAATTTTTGAGATGTGTATGATTTTAGTTAAGTGTTGTAAAATTCCATTTTTTTTAAGGTAAAATTGCTAATAAAGCTTAAATCGTTATTTCTGTCTTTTATTGTATTTTATTTAATTTGTGTTTGGAATTTACTGGTTTTGGATATGTAAGTATACATTTTCTTTTTAAAAGCTTAAAATATGTATTTGAATAAATTAATATGAACAAATGATGTAATTCTTTTTCAGATAATATTCAGAACCAATGATGGCGACATAACTATTTATGCAGTGTCAAACAGCAGTAGAAACCTCTAACATAACTGTGACCTATAATGGCAGAAGAGAAAAAGAAAGACTCTAGTGCACTCTTAGCAAAAAAGAAAAAAGTAAAACCAAGAAAATCAAGAGATGCCGATTGCTGTAGCGTGAACTTTTTAAAGTGTGTTCTACACATATTCAACGTCATATTTTTGGTGAGTAACTACATTATTACTTATTTAGAAAACGTACAAAAATTTGAACGTAGCGGGACTCGAACCCGCGCCTCTTACCTAAGTGTGGAATAATACTTTAAAATTAAAAAGAAAAGATACATTATTTTTTATATAACTCTACCATATTATCGATAATGAGTTTCACCAGGAAAACTAAAAATACCATAGGTTTTATTTTAATTAATTAAGAATGGCTTATTATAGTTAATTAAGAGACTAAAACCATAGAGTTGCGTCACTGAGTTTCGCCACTCGGCACGAAATGTTTCGATTTTAGGAAGAGAGCGGACACCACAATGTCTTGACACTAGGTTCTCTCTATCTGCCCTTTATAGAATGTTATTATTTTAAATGTACTGTTCATAAAAAAAAACCTTAAAGTTTAGAAATATACGACACAGTTGTTAGAGTAGTTATTATGTATTGAGACAATGCGGAATATAATCATATTAAAATTCTGCAGAAGTACTGCTGTGTTCACTGTATCTGTTAATATCATTTAAAAATAACTAGTTCTGTATTGTTGTTTATATTGTTGTTATATTAAAATAATATTATAGTTATCATAAGTCACTAATCCCAAATATTATGTTGATATGTTTTGTTTGTTCTTTGATGTTTCTATGTTGTTAAGGCATTGCCTTTAGAAAATATCCAAGATCCTCTGTTCAAGATATACATTCTCGATACTCCTTTTTTTTAGCGTCTTTACGCTGTATTCCGCAGCCAGGTTCCATCTGATTACTCTGCTCTGTGCGCAACAGTTATTTATAGCAATTTTGTCAAACCACATTCTTTAAAATTGTACAACTTATTGGTGTTCCGTAACTTTTAAGGAAAAAAGGAACTATCTGTCTATCTGTCTGTCTGTCAAGAGCGTTTATCTCAAGAATGCTTGGAGATATAGAGTGGAAATACAAACCATTCAACCATCATCACATCATCATCATCTATGGCCCAATGATTTCCAGGAAAAAAAACTTATTTCTACGTTTTCGGCAGCTATCATTTACCGATTTTAAAAAACCTCGGATGGTAATTAAACCCACAACCTGTTGCGTTTAGTCCCTTGTTCCTTCGCCACCTTGTCTCTTACTGTCCTCTCCCTTTTCTTTATACGATTAAATTGGTTATAAGTATATAAAATTCACAAAATATAAATATTGTTCATTTTAATAATTTCCAAAAAAAATGTTACTCTACTAAACTCGTAACACTATGTTGATTTTAAAACATACACATGTATAGCGATATTATTCACCAGATGCTATGTAAGTCTTATTGTGTTACATTATGAATACAATAATCTTCAAAATCAAGGTTACTTCATTCAATAACAATGTCAAAAAAGTATTGTTTTATTATTTACAATGTAGCAATATTTTTTATTTTCACACTTTTCCGCTCAGCTTCACGCTGTATCCCGCACACAGCAGGGTAGGCTGAGGGAACTAGTGTTAAGACAGTCCATTCCCCACTTTTCGCCGAATTCTGGAAGCATGGCGTGTTGAGTAGCGGAACTCATCGTCGCGCTTTGCTTCGACACCAGGGTGAAGAAATGGAAAACTAAATTGAAATAAATAATTTCATTTTCTCGAGTGAGAATCGAACCCACAACCTGTCGCATTCACAGCCACAACAGCGTGAAGCTAGTTAATGAAATTTTCTTTTCGTTTTAACCAACACAGTCTTCAAACAAAAAATATAATAAAAACATTTTATTATAATGACCCGTAAAAAGTATAAACTCGAACTATACGACCATTATTGTACGGTAGGGAACCTATTGTCAAGACACTCCGTTCCCCACTTTCCACCTAATTTTTTCAATGCATTGCTTGTTGAGTAACTGAAACCAACTCCACCTTTGCCTTTGTGCCAGAGCGAAAAAATGAAAATATTAAGAAATAATAAATCATTCCCACGAGTGGCGATCGAACCCACAACGGTGGCGTTACAGTCACACCCTTGCGCCAAGACGGCCTTTATTAGTATTTTTACACGTTGCATTATTTACACAAAGTTACAAGAATACTCTAGAACACGTGCCCACAGTAGCGTCCCTGCGTCATACACTTCAACACCCTCTCTGCAGGCCCCCTACACTGTAATTCGAGCCACTTTTATTTTAACTTTAACAAATCGATTTGTAGCTTCCGGCCTTCTGGGTTTAATTGAATTGGTAAAAATTCGTTTGTAAAATGTAAAACATTGTTTTTTTAAGTGAAAAAAAAAATATTCACGCTTGTATATCTAATGGCTGTAACGAATTTGATTAGTTAAATATTTTTGCAAAGTAAAACGATCGAGCAAATGGTTATTATGTTATCGAAATATAAATATATTACGTTTGTGATATTTCAATATGCGACTTCGGACACCGTACGTAATAGAGTTACTTAATTGAACACGCAGGTTAATTGAGGTTATTTTTTTTATTATGAAACATTATCAAACGTTGTGGGTTCGATTTCCGCTCCGGGAAATAAATTATTTTAATTTCACTGTTCTAACAAAAAATATATCGAATTTGGACAGAAAGTAAGGGCTGTTTTGGAACTTTTCACTCTGTTATATGCGAAATACACAGGAAAACTAACAACAGCAAATAATGCAATCAGTTGTGAGAATATGAACAGATGTGTACAGAATAATAATGGTATATCGGAAACACATTCCCCATAGAAATCTTCTCTTTGAAGTAACAGTATACATATATAGGATTACGTCGGGTTGGCTACAATGTTAAATGATGTTTAAATTTCATATAAATGTATATATATTTTAATTGTAAAAAAATGTTACCGAATGATTCATCTAAGCTACTAAACACACAACTTCAAAATGAACATGATTATCTTATCAGCCGTTGTCCATCGCAATAGAAAACAGGTTGTAATTTCCTATTTTTACATTTTACTATAATGTAAGAGATTTTAGAATTTATATTTGTGCTACATATTTTTCAAAAGCTTACTTCAATCGACATTCTACACACGCTTAAATAACATATTCAAAAGGCCACAAATACAAACTTTCTTTTTTTTTTCTTTTTTCATTCTTTAATTTTTTATCCCAAAGATGGTAAATAGCACAAATTTGTACATTAACACATAAAAATATTATCAACCTTAAGCCCTAAACATATCGTGGGTTAAAAAAATCATAAAAGAAACCAGTTTTAAGTAAATGTTGTAAAGCAATAAAAATCCATTGATAATGTAGACGAGTTCATCAACCGTTTCCTAAAAGTTCTGTAACATGACTTCATTATTATTAGAGACTCGAAGCATGAAGATGACGGTAACTAATAAGTAGGTAATAAATTTGTTAGGTTTTAGCTGAATTTCATCTACGATTTGTTCTAGATGCATCTTGATTGTATATACTAGATAGTAGATATTATTTTAACAAATACAGAAATCGATATTAATTTTAATTTCGAGGCTGGCCTTGACTGGTCGTGGCGCAGTGGTACCTACAAAGTGTGACTGTAAAACCGACTGGTTGTAGGTTCTATCCCCACTCGAGGAGATGAAACATTTACTTAAATTTATATTTCCATTGTCTTCGCTCTGGTGTCGAGGCAAAGGGCGGCGTTGAGTTCTGCCACTCAACACGCAATGCCTCCAGAATTCGGCAGAAAGTGCTGTGTGCGTGATACAGCGTGAAGCTGTTTTTTTTTTATATTAATTTAGCAAGCTTAACGTTTATTTAAGTGGCCTGTGGGTTTCATGTCCACTCGACTAAATTAAATATTTTCATCTGCTCATATTTGTTTCATACTTCTCATTCTCCGTTTTTAATATTTATTATATCCACACTGTGGCAACGAGGTTTGCCTCGCGGCGTTCGATTCCGCCACTAAACACGCAATGCCTCCAGAATTCGACGGAAAGTCTGTTTAAAGAGTATTTACTAGTGAAAAAAATTATTTAATATTAGAATATAAGGTTAACATTACTCCATCCTAGTAACAAATAAGTAAATATCAATGTAAATTTAGTTTGCAGGTGCCGGCGTGTTAATGGTGGGTGTGTGGACTGTCGCAACGAGGCACAGATTTGTATCGTTGCTCCCGACGCCCACGTATCCGGCCATTGCGTACTTGCTTATAATAGCTGGCGCGCTGGGCGTGCCTCTCTGCGCCCTAGGATGCTGTGGCCTTAAGACTGAAAATAGAACCAGTTTATTGTGTGTGAGTACTTTTGTATACTAAATCTATTACGGCGTTGAAATCCGCCACTCAACACGCAATGCCTCAAAAAATTTTGGTGGGGAACGGAGTGTCCTAACACTAAGTTCCCTCTGCCTACCCTGCTGTAGATGCTGCTGCGATATAGCGTGAAGCTGATAAAAAAATCTAGCAAAAACTACTAGATGAATAACAAGATTAAATTAATTAATCTTACAATATGAGTTATCTCATTACTCAAATGTACATTATTACAAGTATGTATCTTATCTCTTATAAATTCATTTTATTATGGTAATTCCCAAGTAGAATCAAAGTCATATCGACATACGAAATTCTATACAATATTTTTATTTTAGCACTCCCGACCCGCTCGCGGCGTCGCCCTCGTAGATTGAATTTCAATTACTTTTCTTTTAAAAAATAAATAAAATCGGCTTCACGCTGTATCCCACACACAGCAGGGTAGGCAGAGGAAACGTAGTGTTAAGACACACCGTTCCCCACTTTCTGCCGAATTTTGGAGGCATTGCGTGTTGAGTGGCAAAACACAACGCCGCGCTTTGCCTCGACACCAGGGCAGAAAAATGGAAATATTAATTTAGGTAAATATTTCAACTCCTCGAATGGGGATCGAACCTGCAACCAGTCGCTTTTACTGTCACACTTCGTGCCCTTGCGCCACGACTAGCCTACTTTTCTTTTGTGTATCACAATAGGTAGCATTATCAATTTAAAGAGAACATTTTTTTAAACTAAAATTTAATTCTATAAATCAACTGTTATTGTTCAGCAAACAAAATATTTTGTATTGATATAACATTTTTATTAAAATCAACACTAATAGTGAGTAAATGTTGCATTTAAATCGGGTACGCCGTTTCTGAGACACGCAAAAAAAATATCATTGTTTTGGCTTCCACTGTGTTGTTACACCGTCCATCAGTTATGATTTTATTATATACAGGTAATATGTGGCACTCATAACACTACGAAACAAGTATAAAAATGTTAAACGTGAATCTTGCTTGGTAACAAATTTAAAATGTTATATTATTATTAAAGTAGTTTTTCCCTATTAAATTCTTGTAAACTTCTTTCGAGGCCAGAATGCTTTGATAACCGTTATATCATCTCGTCTCATTACACATTATATTTTTAGTATATAACTAATAAAATTAAATGATTATGATTTCTATGAATTAACTCTTTTCATATTAATAAATCAAGAATATGAATCATCTGGCGGGACAGAATGGGAAAATAGAGTCGCATCTCTTCACGTACCTTACTAAAGTGCAGAGTTATTAAGTAGTTTTAAAATGGTTGTACATACCCGAAAAATAATGGTATATTATATATGTACATCGGCGGAAAGTGGGGAACGGAGTGTCCTAACACTAGGTTCTCTCTGTGTGTGCGGGATACAGTGTGAAGTTGATTTTTTATTATATACATAAACTCTACATCGGTAAAAAGGAAGATAGAATAGGTTCTATCTACATTATTAGTTTAATGTGAAGTATATATATATATATATATACAATGTATAATTCAATACAATTATAGTAGCGCAGTAGGAAGATTCAGAGAAAAGTAAGTTTCACTTAAAATATACATTTAGTTGTTTCCGTGGTCTGGTTTTATAAAAAGCGGCTCATAATTTACTACTATTTTCAAAAACTAATTGAAATCAATAATGGCGATAAAAAAATCTTTTTTCAGTATACATACTTTCTTCTAATCACATTCATTCTGGAAGCCGGTGCGGGAGGGCTCGCGTACTACTACGAGGTGGCTGTGGAAGACGAGCTGAGGGCTGAGCTCAATAGTACATTTATAGCGAACTACGCGTTAGACACGGTCATTACAAATGCCGTCGACACTATGCAGACTGAGGTAATATAATATTTTAACTCCATTTATCGAAATAACTTTTTTTTATTATTTTTTTATTGATCTACCATATCATATTTATTCTGTGTTTCTATTGTATATACTATACTTTAGGTAAATATACATTTGTCTTATAACTTTAATTTTTGTATGTCACTAAATACAAATGTATCCTACTTATGTTATATTAAACCGTTTTAATTAATAAATGAGAGGGACTTATCATTAATATTCATGTTTTTTTTTAAATTATTATTTTAAAGCTTGGTGACGATGAGCACAGTATGATTTTGCTGAAGTTATTTTTCATAATATATTTTTTTAAAATTGTTTCAAAATATATTATGCAATGCAATATCCTACTTATTTGGATAACTATGTAAACCATCATTAATAATGGGTTACCAAATACATAAAAATGACCAGTTCGATTCACCCACGTATAGAGTGGCTTTACATGTCGCAACAGTTCTTATTTTTCTTCACTGCGCTTCCAGACATAATCTTATGCCAAGAATTTTAAGCAGGCCGTCGTGGCGCAGCGCCACAGTGTCTGATTATACACACGATCATTGTGAGTTCAATCTCACCCAAGGAAATCAATTATTTTCATTTACCGCTTTGGCAGGCAAACCGCGACTCTAATTTCTATATTTCTTATTCATTGACTCATTTACGACTTAGTGATAATTTACGATTTAGTGATAATCCGTACAGCAATCGTTGGATATCTCCGCACAGGGAATTTTAATCCTAAGGTTCAAATCCTCGATCTTTCAAGCAATTTTCTTGCAAAAAGAATGTTTTATACTGTTTGTAAATTTTTATTCTCCTCTCTTTGAATGTCTGTAATGTAACTCTTTGTTGGCTTTGTAAATGAAATAATAAATAAATAAAATAAAATTTGCGTTGCTACATGCAATGGATCAAAAACTTGGTGACGCTTGGAGAACGAAATATCTCAACTCTAAATTCCCACCGTGTATCGCTGTATGCTGATAAACGCGTGAAGCTGACTTGATGATTTTCATGAACTGAAAGACAAAAATTACCAAAAATATAGTAGTGTTCACTCAATAACTACTAATATTAATTTGCAGTTTAAATGCTGTGGCGCATCTCGCTACGACGAGTGGCGTAAGAGCGCGTGGCACGAGCACGACCCGCGCCTGCTGGTGCCGGACTCGTGCTGCAAGACCGTGACGTCACGCTGCGGGGCGCGCGACCACCCCTCTAATATTTACTATCATGTGAGATTTACTTTTACTTTACTATTAAACATTTTTTTGTCACAACTCGTCGGCCGTACTGTAGTTTTAACTGTTTGTATGCAATTTAAGTGCTGAGTAAAAAAAATCTGGGGTGGTAATAAATATGATACTTATTTCTAACGTAATGAAAGGGATTTTTTTAAATTTAAAAATTATTCAGAATAACTATACTATCCTATATATATTTATTATTTTATAAAATCTGCGATTACTATACGGTATAAGTGTACAGTTCTCTAAGTTCTTACTATACAAAAAATGCAACCTTGTATAGAAAACTTACGCATATATTGCATCGGCTTAATTTTATTTTTATTTATATTATTCAATTTAATTATAATAATCTATAATATCAAGTAGACTACAACTTACATTCTAATTGAACAATGTCTAAATAAATATGCAATAAACATTACTAAAATTACCGAAAGCGTAATAGCGCAGCGGCACAACGTCTATGAACGTTATAGTTAAGTGTACTATATTCTCTCAGAAGAATAATTTATTTATATTTACCTCATTTATAAGACAAAGCGCGTCATTGAGTTCCTCCACTCAACAGGCAAAGTCTTGAAAATTTACTAAGGCATGGTGAACGGAATGTCCCAACACTAGGATTACTCTGCATATCCTGCTATATTCGGGGTGAAGCTAAAAAAATATTGTAAAAAACATTTTAATATATTTTTTTATATTTTAAATTCGAATTATTCCTTTTTATAAATTACAGGGCTGCATGCGTCAATTCACAAACCACATTCGAGACAACTTAATAATACTAGCCGCAGTCGGCGTCGGCATGTCAGTCATACCGATTTTCGGCTTTTTCTTCTCCTGCGTGCTATACGTGAAGATAAAACACGTGATTGACTGACCCCGGCCTAAACCTGCACCTCCCAATAAGTGCAAGGTTTTTGATAAATCAGCTTCAGCCGGTGATTTAACTAAAGTGGTCAATAGACATCCGCAAAGAACACCAAAGATCGCCAAAAGACATCATTCTAAGAGGAGTGTAAAACGACCCCCGTGTCCTTTACATTCTAAAAGGGGAAAAGAAGAGAAACTACCTATATCCACAATCAGTGATAATGTCAGTATATAAATATTAACAAATGTTAATTATTTTTGGTAGCATCTAGTGGTATAACATTGCATTTAAAAATATATGACTACATTTTTGTTTATTTTTATTAATTTCACAATATCTATATATAAAATATTGTTAAACAAAGTTTTCTTCGATATCAGAAAATTTTGTACATTGCAATTAATGGCTACGATGAAATTGCGCTAAAATTTAATTTATTTCTTAAACTCCGCTTCCGTCACTTAAAATGCAATACTCATTTTATTGAATGTTAAGTTGCGGAACTCAACGCCTCAGTTGGTCTTACCGGACGCAAGTAATGGTAAAGATCTTTCTCCCTCATTAACGATCGAATTAATCATCGTATTTATATTTAATGCAGTAGGTGAAAATTTTCAATATATATAATTTTATCAATGGTGTTTGGAATATTAATTATAACCACAAGATTTTGCACGATCTATACTAATTTTAATTTGAGCCTATTTTATTTTTAAATGCAATTTTATATGCGTTTAAATTATTTGTTTCTATGTACATATTAATTAATGTTATCAATATAAAATTAGATGCCCATTTTTATCAATATATTTTATTAATGTTTTATTGTGAAATATCATAACAATCTCGAATATTTTATTTATTTATTCTTTTTTTTAATTTATTATTTTTTTAATTAATTATTTGAAACACAGTCCCAGTAATACATTAAAATATATATAATGTTAAAAATTAACTGTTGTCGGTGTGTTCATCAGTGTTAAGCTATTTTAGAATTTTAATATCTAGTGAGTAGAGTAGAATCCAAGATCGAATTTATATTATAATGTCATAAGTGTGCAATGTTCTTAGATATTGTAATTTTAATATATATTATATACTGTACACGTGGTATAAATGAGAATTTCACAAACACCTAATTTTTTTTGAAATTGAAAATTAATTTATTAAAATATTGACATGGTAGACTCCATTTTTTTTTCTAATCTCACTTAATATCATAATTATTAATATATAATAAATTTATTATTAGAAATTTTAAACCAATTCATATCTTATATTTTTAAAAAATCTCATTTATAACACGTACATGGAGTAAGAATTAAGAAGGTGCTATATTTGTTATCAAAAATTCATTGTTTATTTAACAAATAAGACAACTGACATCGAAATATTGTACATACAAACTAAAATTTTATATTTAGCCAACATATTCAACCAAAAATGTATAAGAATTTTAAGTTAAGTAAATATTATTTTTTTCATCTATATATAAATTATATAAACTATATCTTAGAAACAGCAATTATTTTGGAAAGCACAAGTTTTACAATTGTTAATGGCACAATTTTGCAGATATTATTTAGA
This sequence comes from Heliconius eleuchia, assembly GCA_018230625.1. Taxonomy (NCBI): domain Eukaryota; kingdom Metazoa; phylum Arthropoda; class Insecta; order Lepidoptera; family Nymphalidae; genus Heliconius; species Heliconius eleuchia. The sequence continues at coordinate 36,087 of DWAP01000004.1, read as the reverse complement.
TTATTGCATATATTTGATTTTATTGTGCGATTCATTCGCACTTCGTTTGTTTTGTTTGACGTCTGCTTGATACTAATTTCCTTTTTTTTGGTACATATAAAAAATACTTTCTTTGAAAATATGAATTTTCCTATCGCAACACTTATTCATTGTGCAAAAGAGTTTTTCATAATCTCTAATCTTGCAATTGTTTTAATGTGTAATGTATTTATGTAAAATATATTAATATAACAATAAATTTCTTATATGAACTACTGTAACTGCCTACAAAATAATTTATTTTATAAAAAACAATATTATGTATTTACATGTATATTATTGTAAAATATAATTAGTATTACAAAAATCGTAAACTAAGAACGAAAGTGACAACTCAGTTTTACCAATTATTTTAGGATTATGGAGGACGGCGGGGCGTCAGCGTCTGATTGAACGCTTTTTAAGGGGAGTCACTTTCATTGTGAAGATTCAAAAGATTTTATAATGAAATACTACTTTGACGCGGCTTTTACTGTCATAGTAACATATTAAATAACATTATAACAAAACCGTATCAAATATACCTGTCTATATAAACTATCAGTATAAAATACTTATAATATAAAAATATATTAAATAGTTATTTATTATAAAAATAATGTAGTTAAATACCTAGTTTTAAATACAATAGAAATATAAATCACTAATATAAATATAATATTATTACCAAAGTTAATATGTGCCTTACTAATAATAAGAAAGTAAGTACTTATAGCAATTTTATTTAATATTTTTTATTCAAATTGTATTATTTTTGTATTCATTCCAAATTAACTTTTCTTGATCATTACATCATTTACAAGTTTTCAAATAAGGGATATAACGACGAATAGTTTAAAAAAACAAATAAATGTTTTTATTTAAAGAATAATTTTAAGTTTCCATAATTGATTTTTAAATGTATTTTAAGTGTGTCCATTTTAATGTCATTTAAAAAATCTGGGGAATTTTGCTTAAAATATTTTTATTAAAAGAAAGATTCGTTATGTATTATTATTTATGTTGTTAATTTTAATCTCATTTAGATTTTGTCAATTTGTTTAAAATCTCGATATACCTATCAGTGTATTTGTCAGCTGGATAATTATTAGATCTGCAATTATTTTTAAATATAAAACTTATCAACTTTTTGTTCTTTGATTTCAACCCTTAATGTTATATATTTGTATATTTTTTGTTATAGTTGCGTAACTTAAAAAAATATTTAAAGAATGATCACTACAAAGCTACTAAAGAAAAAACTTATTGCTAAAAATATATCTGAGGCATAGCTAAAATTATAGATTGAAGAGAATATTTAAATTTAAATATTTAAAACTGGAATTACTATATATTATTTTTATGCTCTGTTTAAGAGTAACATATATAATAATGTTTATGTTGCATATTTTTTACCATTCTGTAATCTTACATTGAAATTTGAATATTAAGCAACAAAAAAAAATTAAAGCAACGGAGATTGCGCCAAGGCCTAAATATTTTTAACTTTAAAATTCCCGCCTTTTTTACAGATACACAATACACATATTTTTTTTCAGAAACATAATGCAATGATTGACATTGACAGAAGGCATTGGCCTTTAAATGGTATTCTTGCATAAAGATTTTATAGTTGAAGCTAATATCTACATAGAATAAATAGAATATTTACATAGAATAAATAGATCTTAAGATCTATTTATTCTATGTAGATATATTTTTTAAGCCTTAAGCCACGAATCAAATTAAAATACAAAATGTTTTCTATATTTTTTTTATGAAAGATTAGAGGCGAAAACAATGTCAATACAAAAACGTTCTATCAGAAACAATTAATTAAAGACGCCTTTACTTATAATTCAAGGGTAAGACGATTAAATCTAATAGTTAAGTAATTATAAACAACGATAGCCTTGGGTATTGGTTAGTACTTACCTATGTCGACGTGAATATTATGACGTCGAAATAATTGTTTACGTTAGGTGCTTGAAACTTTACTTGTACAGGTAGATGCTATATTAGTCATCATAATAATAAACACAATCAAAATACCCATATACCATTGAAAACCGGATGTTTATAATAACGTATGTTTTAATATATGTCCGCTATAAATACTATTTTGAAGCTATTAAGGAAAACATTCGCATAAATGTAATTTTAATTTAACGTAGGCAGATTTTATATCCGGGAATAGAGAGATTTTTAAATGATCAACATATTTTTTTTTCTTTGGCAATAGTAGGACAAAAAGTTAAATCAAACCAAGCCAAGTAAAACAAACAGGCCTAGTAATTAAATATTGTAGTAAGGTTGTTGTACTTTGTAGCATTAGTTTCACACCGCCACTTCAAAATTATTAAATCTTTTTTCAATTAATTTTGTTCAATAAAATCATTAATCTCGGTTCACCCAGTCAAAGTTCTGAAGTAACAAACATTGAAAAAATACACTCGAATTGATAACCGTCTTTTCTTACAGAAGTCAATAAATAGCAATATAAAATCAACCTTAATGGAAAAATGTCACTATATTTAATTTTGGTTTATCTCTAAAGACAGTTAAGTCTTCAGAGGGGTTATACATACATAGCAATGAATGTACTAATTTATATTTCTATGATATTGCTAGTAGATAATTAAAATATTGAAATAGCGAAAGCGGGACTACGTATGTCTGTACCGATCGGACATGTAAGTTTTATATATATACTTCCGCCAAAGCCATATTAAACCGATTCAATATTTGTTTATATTTTTTTTAATGATAGTATGGTGGGACATCGTCTGTAAACGATATGGTTGTGAGTTCGATACTTTTTACGCAGTGTCTCTAATTCAAGCACAAAGCAAAAAAAATGTGTCTTAATAATAAATTGTTTCTGCCTACTTGTTTTAAATTAAAAAGGTTTTATGTTCATTAACAAACATTAAATAGGTAAGTATATTATGATAATTATTGTGTATTATTTCATTAAATTATTTTTTTACGGTTTTAAATAGAGAATCCCAGCTACACATTATCAAACCAAAAATCAATAATCAAGTCTACAAACATCATTGCCCATGGCAGTATCACATAACATGCTATATCGTGTGCTCTTTTTTATGTAAGAAGATTAAATTGAAATTTTATACGCCATACAACCATATATAAGAGTACACGTATTAGTATCAATCCAATCTGTTATTACTTATTTAGAAAACGTATAAAAATTTGAACGTAGCGTATACGTTCGATACGTTCAACGTATGGCTCAGTGGTCAGAGCGCCTGGTCGGTTTCCAAGAGGCGCGGGTTCGAGTCCCGCTACGTTCAAATTTTTATATGTTTTCTAAATAAGTATTTATCTTTCCTTAGTGTGGATTAACACTTAAAAAATGTTTAAAAAAAAAACAATCTGTTATTGTACACCACGGTGGTTGAGACCATGCATAATCAAGAAAATTCTTTTCTTGATACACATTGAACATGTACAGGCCAGTCGTGGTGCAGGGGCACAAGCGTGTGACTGTAAACGCGACAGATGTAGGTTCGATTTCTAATCAAGAAAATGAATTATTTAATATTTCACTTTGATGTCGACGCAAAACGCATCAATGAGTTCCACCACTCCACCCGCAATACCTCCAGAATTCAGCGGACCGGAGTACACTCAGCTCCGTATGAACCTCAGAGAGACTTTGAACATATTTCCTGATTACAAGTACCTAAATGGAACAACAAATACTTTATGTGATATTCGATATATCGATGAATATTAAAAACACACACACATTTTTTTCTCTCTATACACTCAATTTTATCATACTTAACAGCAAAAATTATGTTTTTTTATTAGAATAATAAAAAAACATTTCTACCTGCTTAAAACAATATAAGAATTAATGCACAGATTAATTACCCTAATAAATATTTATTATTTTAAAAAATATTAAATTAAAATATGAATTACATAATTAATAATTATTATGTTTATTCTAGTTAATAGTGCCGTTCATGTAATATTTTTGATTATTAATAGTTTCGTTATCAACAATCGTCACCATAATGCTTTCTTTACTTATCAGGCTGGATAAAATATTATTGACAATAAGAATTAAGTAATAAAACTGTTAAGTTACTGGGATATTATTTAATTCTTTAAAATTATTGTATTTTAGCATTAAGTATATTATTTATCACTGGGCGGGCACTGGTAACAATTAACCACACTATGGACATTTATTTCGTTGGCCATATTATGTCACGAGGTTATAACTAAAATAAATATTATTTTGGATTAAAATTATAGTTCTATCACTTCTATGTTAACGAACTGATATTGTAAGTAATAAAATATAAGCTAATGTCCGCATCATTCAACTTTTGCATAGTGCTAACGAATTGGGATTCCTAATGTGTAAAAAAACCAACGCTAAGCTTTTAAATGTATATTTTTTCCTCATAAAGGTATTTTATCTACCTTTATGTTGTTCCCCTATTTCTTCTAACTGTGAATACAGAGAAAACGAAACTAAATATCTTATCGACCGCCATTAAAACAATTAATTAACTAATAAGTGATAATTAATTAGAAATATAATTTAAGATTTAGTATATGCTTAGTGATCTCCAATAGAAGACTGTATTTTTAAAAATGAACGTAAAATTATTTATTTCTATAATATTATTTACTTTTTTAATTAACACCGTTGTGTCAGAAGCAACTGCTGTTGCCTATGCGCATGCCAGTAACCATCATAGTTCTTCAGGAACTAAACACGAAGAAAAGGGGAGATTAAATTTAACTGAACGAATGGAAGAACTAAAAGCTCATATCAAAGCTATGAAAGAGGAACATTTAAAACATCGTATGGAGATGTTTAATAAGCACAAGAATTGGGGCCAGCAACATAATAATAGAAAACATCACGAAACAAGTCCTCCACACAAGGAAGTAAATGAATTGCAGGTCGCAAAACCAGTTACAACAGAAGCGATATCTACCTATCTCATTAATTCTACACAAACAAAGGAACCTGTGACAGAACACTGGATAAGTACAACTACAAAGCAAATATTATATAGTCCAGAAGTAGAAAAATCTCATAATGTTCAAGAGGAACCAAATAATATTTTAACGACGTCGTCTCCAATGCCAACAGAAGAATCTACGTTTTCGACCATTATGGAAACAGTAACAGAAAAGTCAACTCTCGCCATGCCACCGACAACGGTAACAACAGAATGTACTCCAACGATGACGGTAACAGAAAAATCTAGCGTGGTAACGACTGTGGGAACGGTTCCGACAGCGGGAAGTACGGTAGGTGAAATTAGTGTGGTGAATAGTACAACAGAATCATATTCCTTCATGAATCTAAACCATTCGGATCCTGAGGAGCAAACCGCAGCTCAAGATTTCACCAACTTGTCAGTGAGTCCTACTCATAGCAAAGAAGACAGTTCGTATGACGACTTCGATATCGATATCCGTGACGGTGCTATAGGTGAATGAAAATGGACCTAATAAATAGCAGTGACATGACGAATAACAAAATATTGTTAAAATAAATAAAATATATAAACCTTATTACACAGTTTTGATCATATTTTTTTTATTTCTTAAAAACACGTTTATTTTATGGCTAAACCTGTTGTACCTAAACGTTTATATGAAAAATTATATATAAATAATATTTTGAATTAATATTATCATATAAAATCAAATTACTTTTAATACATGACTTTGTGAGGATTTCTTTACAATATGTACATATTACTTAGTTTAATAAAACAAATGTTATATTTGGTGGGACCAAAATAAATTTCTAAGTAAGAAATTGTAAGTTTATCGACCTAAGTTAATAATAAGTACTTTGTTCGTATTTATTTAAATTTGAGCGATGCTTAATAAGCTTTTTTGCAAAAGTCTGTTGCAAAAATGTTTATAAAACGTGTTAATCAAGTTTTCTGTTTAATATTTGCAGTTCATTATAGTCGTTTTTGTAATTCTGTTTAGTACATTTTAATTCTCGGAGAAATAAACTTAGTCCTCTCATCTCGATGCAAATATTTTTTCATAGAGCGCTTTGATTGTTTTGAGTATTTCTAATTTTAATTAATCAATTAGAAAAAGTATAATGAAATGGCCCACTTGGCTTATTTATTATTCTTGTGTTAAAGAAAGATATAAGTGATTATGTATTTATGATAAACGTCAGTAAAGTATGGCCTACCCACACAAATGCGATATTTTTTATTAATTTCCTAGAACCTTTTTTTTTCATTTACCTACCTATTATAAAAACATATCATTATCAACTCAGATAAACTTTAAATAGATTTTTAATAGATATTTAAAGACATCATTAATATAAACTAATTTAGTGTTGTTACAATTTTCAATAAAGTGACACACGAAAAGTGTTGAATATGAGAATGTTACTCAATATTTTTTTAATACCGGGTCTCCTTTGTATTTTAGTACAATGTGTTCTTTCTCAAATGAACAGTCCATTGGTGTTTACAGAGACTGTCCCTGCATCTACGAATGCAAAAAATCTAATATTTTTGACTAGAAATGGTGTTATAAACTCACCAAGCTTGGAACTAGAGAAGAACAGACTGAGTTCTAACGTTGTAACAAGATTCGGAAACAGATTACATCGTATAAGGATTTTAAACAATCGCCCTACTTATCAGGTTCCTAGCAGAATACATATAACGTATCTCCGTCCTGTTCAAAGGTTCAACCCGAGTGGGGCAGTGCCATTGTCCATTTTACCTGCAAATGCGGTTCACACGAAAAGGCCACCCTTGAGCATAAAGACGAGTGCACCCGCTCAAAAACCTTTTACCAATCCTGGAGGGCTGAATATAGAAGTCACAAGTGCACTTCCTCATCTGCAAACTACAAATAAAACGGGAAACGATGACGACTACGACTACGATATTGACGTTCGAGAAGATCAATTCTAACGTTATTATGTTTATATTTTTATTACTATGCTTAAAATAATCTTATTTGACATTTTGTACGTACCAACATATACTTATCTTGTATAACTACTTCATATCATATACATTTCAAGAAAAGTGATATGTGGAATGATTATTTCGAAATAATTTGAACCAAATAATAGATATAAATTTACCAAGACTTGATTTCAGCCTTATTATAAGATATTTTTATGATTAATTTACGTTTAATGACACTTTCTCTATCGAATATTTAGTTATATCCAATAGTTCTTTCTAATTCTTTCTTAGATACAACCATTACCTAACATGCAAATTGTAGGAAATATGTCATATCGATCCATGCTCTTTTGTGTCTCCATACAATCTATAATACCGGAGTAAACTAAAACTAATGACTTCCTGAAAGCAAATGCTTCATCTGTCCAATTCAATGTTTTTGACAACCAAGAGGACTTGGACATATCCTATATTCAACATTTGATACAATACCTTTGCATATAGCACCCATCATTGAAAATCGTATACAAAATAGATTTGACCTCTTGAGCCACCGTTTTTAAAGCATATAAGATAGCAAAATCAACAATATCAATCTGTGGGCCTCCTGGCCGTTTGAAAATCAACTTTCGAAACCAGAAATAACCTTACCTTTATCTATTTCTCAGAACGAACAATATCTCAATGATTTATCAAAGTTACATACACAAAGTAGTTTCCTACATACTTACTAATATCTGGACGACACTAACTACTAGTGAAAGGATTCACTAACCCGCATATTTAACGTGCTGAAGAAGAAACTTCGAGCCCTCATATTGACTATTGCAGTGTCAAGTAATTATTAAAATGAAAATGATAAACAATGAAGTAGTCATACATTATTTAAGAATTTATTAAAAAAAATACATAATTTCTTTTATTAATAGTTGTCTGTTTTTATTTATATTTATTTACATTCCTTCGTGGCATTAATCAATAATAGTGCAGTTGAGCCTATTTGTGGAAACAATGAATTTAAGGTCAATTCTCACTTAGCGGTATATTGATCTTTAAAAAAATCGTCCCCGAATCATATTCAATATAGCGCGTCTTTTAAATGAGCGGAAATTGTAGAATGGATTGTAATTATTTATTTATATTTACTTAGGCTACATATTATGATATAAAATATTATCTTTTATTTCATAATAATTATATATTCATCAGTAAATGATACGTATACGCCTTTATTTATGTTAAAAAAATATTGAAATAATATTTTTTAATCCATAATTATCCTCATTATTTATCGTATATAGGCATGGGCGTAAAAATAGGGAAGAATAGGTGGTCCGTGCTCACCCTAGTATAGTTTGGTGCCCACCACCAGAAGTTCCAAAAAAAAAATTTACAAAAACACACCGTTATCAAAAAGTTTGAATATGAACCCAAGATAAAAAAAATCCCCATAAAAAATCACTTAGATACATATATACATTATATATGTATCTAAATAAAGTAGCAAGAATATAACAGGTTTTCAAATATATAAAACTATACTTCGTCAGAGACGAGTCGTGTTAGTTGACCGGATCGTCGTCCACGCCGCTGGCCGTCGCGATTTAATTTACGTCGCGTGTACAATGGAGACTAAATCACACTTATTAATTTTATTTCTTACTATATTAAAGTGCAACGGACACGTCCCTATTCTAAGTGATATACTATCTGGCACACATTCCATAATACATGGAGTTGCTGGTGGTGTTATAGATCACATTTCACAAGGATTTCATTTGAACGTAGATGGGAAATTTGATGTGAATAAAAATGCAGACCAATCACCGCAATACGCAAACCAACCACACATTGGACCACAGGGGAAACCTGAACAAACTATCGTTGTAGTAGTGGAAAAAGAGCACAATCACCACCACCATCATCGGCCTCATGGTAATAACAATGGCCAATACGGACCTGGGTTCAATGAATACAGACCTAATCAAAATGGACCAGGAAGTCCTGATTACAGCGTAAATGGAAATTATGGTAATCAGGACTTTATTCGCCCCCGTCCTAATGCTTACGATCGGCCATTTGAAAACAATGGCAACTATAACGGTAATCAGGGTCAAAATCACTATCAAAACCAATACAATAAACCAAACAGGTATCCGCCAAATAATTATGGAAATCCTGGTTATGACAGACCTTATTACCCCCCACAACATAATAACGAACTAAATAATAATCGTGAAGATTTTAATAATTATGGACACAACTCTCGACCAAACTACGGGAACAACTTTGATAATGGACCACCTCGACCTAATCAGTTCAATAATATACCTTATAGCAATCCAGGAAACCAGAATAATTATAATACAAATAATAATAATACAAATAATAATTTTAAGCCTTCTGGTTACGAAACAAGTACGGTTGAGTTTGTAAACCCTAATACCGGATTCTCGACAAGCAAGCCCAGCTCAAGCTCAACAAAAAAACCAGAGGACGATGCCCCTCTATTCATTCCCCTAAATCCCGAAGATAAAGACGATACCACTAATTCTGCTCCAAAACGTGAAACCGACAAGAAACCTGTTGATCAGGATGAGGATTTTGACCTAGATATAAGAATCAAAAACTAGAATAGTTAATATTAAATATCAGTGAAAATATATTTTATTTCAAAACCTGGAAAATACGCATTTTGTATGTTTTTTTATAATACATAGTGTGTGATCTTATTTTATTTTGTAATTTACATAAAATATTATATAAAAATCATATATTCAGACAAAAATGTAATGAATAAATTAAATACAACGTAGTATAATTTGTACGACTTAAAAAAACTAAGGACCTTGTATTTGTTATAAAATTTATGAAGGAAAGGAGGAAGATTGATTCGAAGCAAGTCTTAAAAATTTAAATAAAGTATTAACAATATTCATCTAAGAATAATAATATTTTGTAATAATTATAGTGTATATTGGGAAGCTATTTTTATTAGTCTAATAGGTAAAGAATTTAGATACATTTGTTTTCTCAAAAGTTTAACAAATCTTATCGCCGTAATACTCAGTACCTACTCAATATTATACTTACTTGCTCATAATTATTATAATTAAATATACAAAAGGTACGTTATATTACGTGTTTGTATGTACTTACATTTTTAATATTCCTACAACGTATGATTTTTTAACGTATTATGTTTGTAGCAAACATTAGCAATAAATGTAAGTTCAAATGATCTGTTTACAAGGTCAACTATATAAAATACGGTTTCGTCACCGTAGTGTTTCCCACTTTGCGATTCTCACGATGTCATTACAAATATACGACTGGCATCTTGGCTATAATTGTTAGTGCAAAAAAATATAGTTACGCGCGATAAATACATCTGCTCTTACGCGTTAACATTTTATTACAAGCTCATTTGCAAAGCTTTCAATGTATTGCAGAATTACATTGGATCAGTTTGGTTTAGATATTCAGTAAAACTAGAGTGTACACCTAGATAAGAAATCATGGTGGGTCCACGGTGGATCTTGTTCCTTACATTTTTTACATTCAGTGAAACTATAGTGAGTTATAACATTATTGTTTCGCAAGTGACACGGACGGAGACTTTGGTTGTGACATCTGAAAGTTTGGACGGAGAAAATATTAAGTTGTCAAGTTTCATAACGACCTTGCCAAATACGACAAAGTCTATTCTTGACGATGGTAAAATATTTTCGAATATTAAAGATGAAGATGAAATCGCAAGTGCAGAAACTAACACTGACGATAAGCTGACAGATTCCGCGAAAAATGTGTCCAACATATTAAAAAATAAGAACGACCAATTAAACTCGAGCAAGTCGCAAAATGGTAATAGTAATAATACAATCCAGCCAGTTCAAGTTAAAAGTATTGACATAATTCCTATAAAACTAAAAAATATCACACCACAATCACCAAAGGAACCTCAACAACCTATATCTAATATATCTTCAACGCAGAAACCGGAAAGACCAGCTAAACCTGCGGGAATAAACCCAAGAAATCCTAACATGACATTAATAGATAGATCAGCATTTGTAGGTGATCTATGTGCAACGGGCTTCGTCAAGGTTAATGGCAAATGTGTGGAAAAATTGTAATATATGTATACATGATTAATCAATTTATCGATAATTATATAAGTATAATATACAAATATTGCTTAAGCATAATTGTCGATTGAAATATTGTTTCATATTATGCATACAAACTTTTGTATGTTACTATTAAATATGTTTTACTTATAAACTCATGAACATTTATTTATAGAAATTAAAAAGTGTAGTTTATTTTAAACTTAAAAGTTTATATTATACAAATAAATTATTATATAATTTGTTTATTTAAAGATATTTTCATTTTATTTTCGTTAATAAAACTATATATTTATGCAGAAATAATAGATAAATTTATTAAATTTACATTAAGTTGTGAAAGTTATGACCGGATATATTAAAATGTTGTTTTTTAAAAATTGCTTAAGTAAATTTTCGTACAAATAATAAATATTTGAAATGTGAACTTTTTTCGAAGTAAATTTAAAATGAGACAGAGTATTATTTAAAAAAAGAAAGAAATAATGTTGTCACAAAAAAATACATACAATATTAGACAACAACAAATACAACCTAATAAGTTATATTATAAAATAAAAGCATATTTAAGTTAGTTTTAATTATTGAGCTCCATTATAATTAAAAATGGTATATTTAAATGATTTTGTTTAACAGTAACATTGGATTTTAATGTCAAGATTTGAATTGTTGTATTTTAATTTTTAATCTGTGGTCACGGGAAAAAAATCACAACGGGCGCAAGCGCGACGAGGCTTGTGTTCGTCACTTTGACATTTAATTGTTCGAGCAGCAAGTGCGAGACTTACGACGACTTCATTTTAAAGAAGCCGGCTAGGTCGAGTCCTCGCTACGTCTCGTTAAAATTTATAAGTTAATATAATTTTATTAAATTTATAAAAAATATTTAACATACGTACTATTTGAGCGTAGTTAATAATTATACAAAAAAGATCTATTATAATTCTTCATAAAAATATTCAACAAAAGTACTTGCACCACGTGTATTTAAAAGTATTAAAGTGAAATAAGTCCTCCATGAAACTTTTTGACTAGATACTATTCAGAAAGCATTGTTCTAATAAAAAGCAAATCGAACACTGTAATAAACTTGTGCATAACAAAATATTTTTTGCACGTGTTAGTTTTTACAACAATAATCATGTCAAATGCAGAAGGTGACTTACGGGATGGACTCTCGGCAAAAGAAATTTTTGCTAACAGTGAAGGACTAACTTACAATGATTTTCTTCTTCTTCCTGGATACATTGACTTTACCGCGGAGGAGGTCGACTTGACATCACCTCTCACCAAGAAAATCAACCTAAAAGCACCTCTAGTGTCTACTCCTATGGATACTGTAACCGAAGCTGATATGGCTATCGCTATGGCTTTATGCGGAAGTATTGGCATTATACATCATAATTGCACTGCTGAATACCAAGCAAATGAAGTCCACAAGGTAAAAAAGTACAAACACGGTTTCATTCGTGATCCCGTTTGCATGGGTCCCAAAAATACTGTAGCAGATGTAATAGAAGCCAAAAAGAAAAATGGATTTACAGGTTATCCTATCACTGAGAATGGCAAACTCGGAGGACGCTTGATTGGTATTGTGACGTCTAGAGACATTGACTTTAGGGAAGGTGACCCACATCTCAGCTTAAAAGAAGTTATGACCCCTATTGACGAAATGATCACTGCACAGTCTGGTGTTACTTTACAAGATGCTAACTATATCCTTGAAAAGAGTAAGAAAGGAAAATTACCTATTGTAAATGGTGCAGGTGAGCTTGTGGCTTTAATTGCAAGAACAGACTTAAAGAAGGCTCGTAGTTATCCCAATGCCTCTAAAGATTCAAACAAACAGTTGCTGGTAGGTGCTGCTATTGGTACAAGAGATGCAGATAAAGAGCGTCTTAAGCTTCTGGTGAGCAATGGTGTGGATGTTATTGTTTTAGATTCCTCTCAGGGTAATTCAACTTATCAGATAGAAATGATAAAATATATTAAAAAGACTTATCCAGATATCCAAGTTATTGGTGGCAATGTTGTTACCAGAATGCAAGCCAAAAACCTGATTGAGGCTGGAGCTGATGCTTTGAGAGTAGGAATGGGTAGTGGTTCCATTTGTATAACTCAAGAGGTAATGGCTTGTGGATGCCCTCAGGCTACAGCCGTATACCAAGTTTCCTCATATGCCCGCCAGTTTAATGTACCTGTTATTGCTGATGGTGGGATCCAGTCAGTTGGTCATATTGTAAAATCCCTTGCTTTGGGTGCTTCGAGTGTCATGATGGGTTCACTTCTTGCTGGGACCTCAGAGGCACCTGGTGAGTACTTCTTCTCAGATGGAGTAAGGTTGAAAAAATACAGAGGTATGGGCAGCTTAGAAGCAATGGAGAACAAGGATGGCAAAGGATCTGCAATGAGTAGATATTTCCATAAGGAATCTGATAAACATAGAGTGGCTCAGGGTGTGAGTGGAAGTATAGTGGACAAAGGTTCTGTTCTCAGATTCCTTCCCTATCTTCAAACAGGAACGCAGCATAGTTGCCAAGATATTGGTGCTCGATCCGTAACAAAACTGCGTGAAATGAGCTACTCTGGGGAATTGAGATTCATGAAGAGAACTTATTCTGCACAGCTCGAAGGAAATGTACATGGCTTATTTTCATATGAAAAACGATTGTTTTAAATCAACTATTATATTATATTTGTCTTAAGTGATATACAAATTAAGCATTTTTATAAATTTATGATGTTTAAAAAACATGCCATAAGCCAAAATAAGAATTATTTTGTGTACTTGTATATTTGTAAGATTGAATGGTACATGTGTTATATAAACAACAAAGATATTCCATTTTATTACATTTTTATTCCTTATGTTGATGTTTATGATAAAGGACCAGATGTGAAATGTCTTTCATAAATAAAGTTTATTAATATTATTCTTTTGTTTGCCTCTATATAATCCCTTAATTAATTAAGTATTAAATTTATTCATTTCGCGCTTACTATCACTAAACTTGTTCAGAAATAAAAAACAAATTTACAACAATAAACATTGCTTTAAATCATTCAACAACCATATTTAATGAGTAATAATAAAACTAAATATCAAACTTACACTTAACCATATATTGCATATGCATATAACAAAATGTGTATAGATAATTTTTATATACGTTTACAAATTATTATAAGTAGTAGTTAGTATAAGTAGTCAAGTCAACAAACAGATTTACAAACTAATCTTGTTACAAATCCTTATAAGGCTTCATGAACCACTTACATAATGTGATTAGGTTCATAGTATTAATACAGTGGTAAAGGAGGACAGGGTAATTCAATAAAAACGCAAAATAATTTCTAATAATCACAATTTAATGGAATTATAACATGCATATGCATTTTTTTATGGATTACGTCGACAATAAATACGATTGAGAGTGCTAAATAACTTAATAAAAAATAATAATGTGCTACATCTATGCCTAGGACTGGTGCGTTTTACAATATGTTTATTTCGTTTTGATCACAAGAAAATTGCACGTTTCGCTGCTCCGTCGTCAAATTTAAACTTAATAAATAATACTGAAACAAAAATAAAAACAAGTCATACCGTCATTACTGAAGTAGGCAATCCGTTATACATATAAAAATATTTCTTGACAGTCTCTCCTTTGAATAATGGACGCCTAACACTAATTTGAGGCTCAATGTTGATCTTAAACCTGTCAAGACAACCTAGCTAAGTTTTAATTTTGACCTAAAAATATTTTTTTTTAATTTATTCACTAAACATCGACAATAATTGCATTTTCAAGCAATAATGTAATATAAAATTTTAAAAAATTATACATTAAACAATATAATTTAAATTATTCATAATAAACCCTTTCCTTCAGTTCACATTTATTAATTTCCAATTCGTAAAATTTGAGACGAGATCTAATCAAAGATATGTCACTTCCCGCACCAGTCGGAATGCATTAAGTCAAGCAAAAAGCGTATAAATCTTACTGAGATTATATCTTAAATATAATAAGCACGTTCTCGTGTGCACAGAACCTTTACTGCGACCGTCGTCAGTGAGAACTATGCCTAAGCTACGCTAGCGATATTTCGTATTATGTGCTACATAATATATCCTGCAAATTACGGAAATTCCACTACTTTTAATTGTGTTTAGTATAAGTAACATGGAAGCTAAAAGTTTGAAAATGAAATTAAATCCTTATACAAAATGTATTATGTTCCATCGACGACATCGCAGTTGTGATACAAAAGATGTCGTGGGTATTTCAAGAATTTGTTTCAATCTGAGTACTGTATCACACCAGAAAATGCTGTGAATTGATAAAAAGTTCTAAGGGTCGATCCACTCCATAGCGCCGGTCACGATTCGTTCTCAATCAGATTTCAGTCTGTTAAAATATGCTCATATGAGAAATATTCTTATATTCGGGATTGGACCGAAACGATAGTACGACCTCATTGTTACTCATGACAGGCACTATAGTGTGGATCCCGCCTAAATCTATTTACTCCTTGTCGCCGTCCGCGTCGTCGTCCTCGCGCTGGAACTCCGGGCCGTGGGTGACGTCGTCCTCGAACACGATCTCCTCGGGATCGGGGGCGCGTGGTAGGAATTCCTCGCCTGGGCAGATATTTTTGAAGATTTCCTCCGCCTAAAAGTTGTGAATATTTAAAATATATTTATAAAACGTGCATAATATTTTCAGCTATATAATATTTCTATTAACCATTGAGTAGCAATTGCTTTATACAAATTTTCCTACAGAGGTGCTAAAAACAAAATTTGTAACAATAATTGTGACGTCAGAAGCATTCACAATTTTATTGTCTATAGCAGTGGTTCCCAATCAGTTGTCCGAGCCTAAATATGGTTCGCGAACGATTTTAATTTTATAACTGGGGATGGTGAGGGGAAGTTTCTGTTTAATTATCACATTTAATTTTTATTATACCTACATGCATAGTGGTCCCTGCTCCCAAGAATGATATAAAAGTGGTCCTAGATCAAGAAAAGGTTGGGAATCTCTGGTCTAGGATGCGTGTTATTCTTTAGTTTATATGTACATATATAGAGGTATTTAGATATTCGCTTTACGAGCGAATTCAAATTTTGCTATACTAAAAATAATATTTTTATCGAGTTTATTATTTTTAAAATATAATAATATTATGATATCGAACGTCAACTCTTGTATACATTCGTAAATTCATTATAATAATATGTCACTTTTATAATAAGAATTGCGTAATAAAATGTTCATGTATTTGAAGTGTGATTAGACAGATAAGATTTTTTTTTTAATATATATTTTTACCTAATCAGTTATTATTGTAGGTCAGAATAAATAAATATTTCTAAAGTTCAAAACAATACTTTTGAAAGTAGGTACATATATCGTAAGGTACTACTTTACTATGGGAAAATATGGATATGGTGTAAGAAGCAAAAATGGCTCCAGATTCAATTCAATAAATATTCACTTGCTTTGAAAAATAAGATTCCAAAACCGCGAAGACATAGACATGATTTTCTTCGAATGGGCATTATAAAAATTAATTTTATTTCATCATGTTAAATAACCCCAAAAGTATTCAAGACTTATCTATTATTAGCCACTTCAACCCAGATCACAAAATGGTCCCAGCTAAACTGAAATGTGCACCAAAGAAAATTATTCCAACAACAAAATACAGCATTAATAGGTACTGTTAATATTAGTGGACATATAAATAACTTAAAATTAGTATTGGGAAAAGAAAACACAGTATCAATTCAGGAAAAAAAAACAGAAAATGGAAAGAAAACATTTTTGGATAAGACATCCCAGCTACTACAAGAAGGAACCGTTGCACCCGAAAGTACAAAAAAATAACCGCTTTAGAATATCTGAACTCAGCAAGAAGATTAGTGAACATATTAGGAAAGTCAAGAACATAAAGATGCGAATCAATAAAGAAGTATACAATCATCGTAATCTCTACCAAACGAAAAATGTTAAAACCACAGTAATGAATAGAACAGAGTTAGAACTGATCTCTAAAATACTTGTAGAGGAGACAGTAAAAGTAATGAACATGAAAAACCAGACAAATACTCCGGTGCGGTGCGGTAGATATAACAAACTACGTATGATCCACCATTCCAGAGACTGCCTCTACATGCTGCACAAAAAAGGAGACAAAGACGACATAGGTAACTACGACTACTAACCGATAAGCTTAACTTTCGATGTTTATAAAATCTTTTAAAAATAATCCTGAGACGAATCTCTTCTATCCTAGACGAAAATCAGAGAGCACTGCTCAAGGGAGATTGGAGACCACAGGAGAAGAATTCTTAATACTAAATAGAGTGGGACAAAGCGATTTCTTATCACTAAAGATATTTTAACAGCATTAGAAATGATATTTACTAATATATCATAATGGAATTTATTTAAATGGAGTGAACCTAATTAAACTACGCTTTGCGGGCGATCTCACCTTATTAAGAAAAGATTTAAAAACTCGAAAAAATGTTAAACTAATTATAGGAAGAGTACAAAGGCAGGATTTGTAATAACATCACCAAAACGAAATCAATGACCATTGGATCAAAAACTATCGATATATAAATAAAAATAGCTTCAAGCTGTACCCCGCAAAAAGCAGGGTAGGCAGAGGGAACCTAGTGTTAAGACACTCCGTTCTCCACTTTCCACCGACTTGTAGAGGCATTGCGTGTTGAGCGGCGGAACTCAACGCTTCGCTTCGCCACAACGACACAACAACGCTTCGACACAAGAGCGAAGAAATGAAAATATAAATATATAAATATTTCATTTCCTCGAGTGGGGATCGAACCCACAACCAGTCGATTTTACAGTCACACTTTTCAAATTCAAAAAAGCTTATTACTATGGCTATACTAATACAATGACAATAACTAGCTTAAAAAGAATAAAAGTAAAATAAAACAAATACAAACATTTAAAAAGTAAAAAAAGAACGAAACGGTAAAAGGAGAGTGGCTCAGCGAATGCTGTAAGACGTGTTGTCTACAGCGCTGTTTTTCAGCCCCATCCTAATTTACAATTCTTAAATAAAATAAATGTACACAGAAGAGGGATGCGAAACTCGTAATGACAATTTGTTATAGAAAACCAATAATAAAGAGAAATAAAATAATAAAAATAACATTCAACCTTGAGCCCCTGCGCCGTGACTGACCTCCATATTATATATTTTTTATTATATTTTTTTTAAGCAAACGCGAAAAATACTTTCGTCACTCAAATGGAAATATTTATGTTTGTGTATTTTTAGTTAGTTGAATAGAAACGATGAAAATGGTGTAATATATAGCCTATAACAGCGTATATTATATAGCGTTGCTCACTGGACTGCCTTACAATAAACAGGTTATCTAACACAAATATTAAGTTATATCCAAATGGTAGTCCCCGAGATTTGGACGTTCAAGCAAGACATCTCTTCAGGTTTATAAGATTACTATAGATAGAGATGTTTCTAGCAATATATCATTCCTTAATTTGGTATTTTTTACTTAGTTTCTAGTAGGTGCTAACGAAGTAACACATATGAGATAAATAGTTCCAAATATAAACAAAACAAATATTATCATATCACTTTAAAATTCAAATCATGTTTTTGTTACTACAGATCATTTATATTTTTAACAAATTTATATCTATATGATATTATTATATTTTAAAGTTGCCATTTTGTTTGAGGTCAGCCGTGGCGTAGGGCAAAGTGTGAATGTAAACGCGAGGAAATGAAATACTTATTTAATTTTTTTCGCTCTAGCGTCGAGCCAAAGCGCAACGTTAAGTTCCGCCACTCAGCACACATTGAATCCTGAATTTAGCGGAAAGTGGGGAAGGGTGGGTCTTAACATTATATCCTCTAGGGTAGGCACCCTGCTGTGCGCGAGACGCAGCGTGAAGCTGATTGATTGATTTTTTAATTCCATTTTGATTATGCAAATAATTTTAAAATTGTTTAATATATAAATTTTGCAATGGTTTTTTACCGACTTTTAAAAAGGGTCACACAACACTAGTCTAAATGTGAAATTATTGGAATTGATTAATAATTTGTACCATGATCTAAGAATGAAGATTTGAAATGAAAATATATGATTTTCCTTAAACATTTGGAAAACTAAGAATCATATCAAAATTATGTGATATAATATTTAAATCAATTATATGATCAAATATTTTGGTTGAAATAAATTACAATACTCCTACTTCAGGAACAGTCCAAGTTTCATCAAAATGAAGTTGTAGAGATATATGTACTATATATTAATATTCACGCATTTTTGAAGAATAGAACATATGCATAATATAGGCAATAGGTAAATAAATTATGCAAGTCGTTAGTAATTAAAGTTTTTTTGAATATCAAACTAATAAGGAGTCAAATACACAAAAAAGTAAGATATAAAAGGAATGTTAAAAAAAATGGCTGACCTAAATTACACTATATAGGAAATATATAAAAATTTTAACGCAGCAGGAACAAATACTGTCTGAATAAAAGTTAATTGGTCACAGTAGCGAATAAATGTTTCCTTAACTGGGATTTAAAGGGCAGTAAGGAAGGACTTGGTTGGACAGTGGTTTGCAGTACCTGGTGCACGGCGCGGTCGAAGTCGAGCGCGGCGTCGGGCCCGCCGCACACGTGCGCGGCCGCGCCGCGTGCGCGCGCGCGCGCGTCGCGCACGTTGTAGAACAGCGACCACAGGCACTGCGCGCAAACACCACAGCTTAGCCACAGACTGTGTGTCGTTGAGTTGTATGTTGAGTGGTGTGGATTCAGAGTAAATCTCACAAAAACGTTGTGTCTGCAGTCAGACCCTGTCCCACTGAGCCACGACGGTTTTTATAAAAAAAAATAACGACAAAGAACTCATATTATAGTCCTATGTATAGTAAATTAATAAAGTAAAGTTAGCTTAAATTTCACCGCTCTGATAACGCGGCGTTCGATTCCGTCACTCAACACCGTATCTCTAAATATTTAATGGAAAGTCAAATACAGTCTATATTTCCAAAGTATTTTTTTCTAATATTTAGTTATTTTTGTATAACGACTGCATATTTTAAATAAAACATGTATGACATGACTCTAAAACACATACAACAACAACAACAACAAGTTACAAACACATACAAATAAATGAAATTAAAATAACACGCAGATTATCTTTTGTCACTCAGTAATCATCACAGCAAAAAGCCAATATATAACAAATAATAAATAAAAATACAATTTAATTGATTTTGCCTTCGAAAAGGAAACTAATTTGGCTCAAATTGAATTTAGACAATTTTGATATGTCTGTTCTTAAAAGAACTGTTGTAATTTTATAAAAATGACGCCAAGATTAAAAAATATGCAAGTTTTGCCAAAACTTTTTTCTGACAACTATTTAAAAACTTCACAATAAATTTAATTATTTTTTTGAACGTGGATCGTCTCTATTACACTATAAAATATAATTTACCTTAGGTTTGTCCGACGTCTCAGTCTGGTCGCCGCCGGACATGTCAAATATCTTTTCGGCGTACGGCTTCAAGTCGCTCTCGGCGTCGTTCACCTTGTTAGTAATGAAATACACCACGACTGGAAATAGAAATATATAAAGAATTAATACCTATACAATCTATATGAAGCCAGTCGTGGCGCACTGGCACCATTTATGCCCGCGTGACTGTAAAAGCGACTGGTTGTTGGTTAAGGAAATAAAATATTTATTTAAAAGTATATTTTAATGTTTTCCCGATTTTTCGCGAAATTAATATCATTATTTCTTTAGAATTCAGAGAAAAATAAGGAACAGATTGTCTTAATACTAGGGTGAAGCTGAAAAAATATTACTATATACCTGTAAAGACAAAACGCTGTATGTAATTAATGTTGAATGGCGGACCTCAACGCCGCGCTTGCATCGTTACTAGAGCGAGGAAATCAAAATATTAAATATGCCACTCCCCCGGGTGAGAATTGCACCCATAACCATGGCGTTCACGGTCGCACTCTCGTGCCTCTGCGCCACGACAGCCTCAAATCAAATATATTTTTAATCGAATAAATACTTTAATAAATAAAAAATATTTCAATAACATAATGTGAGCAATGATTATTTGAAAATAACTTAAACGGTGACTCGGAACATAAAATGCAATAAAATTATTATGGGACACGAGCTGTTACAACGCTTAAGAGTGAGGTCAAATCTTAAATTTCCTCAATTTGTCAGTCAGTGACTCAAAAGTCGTTTAAAAACTCCGTCCAAAAAAAACAACAAACGACTATAGAAGTGAAGTAAAAAACATCTGGCTACAAAAAGGTACACTGTTGTCAGTAGATTGTGCGCATGATTAGTTAGATACTCAATACGTTATTTTGTTACTATGATTACAATCGCACGTATCGATTTTTCTTATAAATCGAATTGAGATCGAAAAATCGAGAATTTTGGTATATAATATTTTGTGATTATTTACATACCTATATGTATTAATGGAACAAATAATATATTATGTAATGGAACGATAATAAAATATAAAAAAATCCTTTGACTTGATCGATATATTAACTCCATTACCAGACAAAAACTGTGCAAATTCTTTATATACTTTGCAAAATTTCAAAAATTCAATAAACAACTTCACTTAAACGAGATCGTATGTAAATATCAAAATATAAAAAAATACTTACAAAGTCCCTTAGGACAGGATCCGGTAGCCGGACCTACTTCCAGCACCGTCACAGCTGAACCATCCTCGATCAACGGCGGGAACCGCAACAAGGTGAGAGGCTCCTTCTCACTAGGCATTATGGTTGCATTTGTTATAAAAACTGCTTTAGAAATATCAGTGCTTTCTGCACTTTCCGGTTCAAGCAGTTCCTTGGGGCATTCGTTAATGCCGATGACCAGGTGGTCGCATTTGAGCGTTTTAGATTTGCTGCCTATAACCACTATTTTCTTCCCGTCATCGTCAGTTTTGGTCTCCACAGAGTCCACAGGTCGGTTCAAGCAGTACACACCGCCAAACACCGCGCATAATCTTTAAAGAGATATTATTGGTTAAGTTATCAAATAAATATTTATCAGTTAAAATACTAATAATTATAATCAATAGTATATTACACAAAATAAACATTTGGCACGTGCCCGACTGTTATTGTGGACTCAAATACATTTATTTCCGTTTCCCGGTTCTGTTAAGTTAAATTAACTACACAAGAAGAAAATACGTGAAGGCAAAGAAATATTTTTCCTTTTAGCTTCACTCTGTATCTCGCATATAATAGGATAGGCAGACGAAATCACTCCATTCCCCACTTGCCGCTGAATTTTCGAGGCACTACATCTTGAGTGGCGGGCTTTGCTGTGGTACCAGAGCGAAGAAATGAAAATATTAACAAATAAAAATTTATTTCCCCCTTTGAAATCGAACCCACAACCTTCGCGGGTACAGTCACACGCTTTTTTTCGATTTCTTCAAAAAATCTTATTTGTTTATGTCTTAAGAAAGATTTTGCTACTACCAATATTATGAATACCAAAAGTTTATGCGCTCACGCAAAAATGAGCGGCCGAGTTTAATGTATATTTAGTATGAAGAGAATTTATGTATGAAAAGAAAAAAGTATCATGATTCTTTTTCATTTCGATAATTAATATATATGTAAGATCTACATCAAAATCAAAGTGCCTACTGCCTATCACTACGATAAGACGATATCGTGTCTGAATAAACTAAATGATGTTATACGAGTATAACATCATTTCGCTAATTATGGCGCAGGAGCACAAAGTGTGACTGAAAAACCGATTTTTCAGTCTTCTGCTTGAGGGTTCGACACCCACTCAAGAAAATTAAATATTTATTTAAATTTATATTTTCATTTTTCTGCTCAGGTGTCGACGCAAAGCGTTTAGTACCGCCACTTAATACGCAATGCCTCCATAATTCCGCGGAAAGTAGGAAACGGAGTGTTTTAGCACTAGTTTCCCTCTGCCTACCCCGCTACGTGCAGGATACAGCGTGAAGCTGATCGATATCAGTGAAGACACATGTTGTTACAAATAATACAATTATCAAAATGTTAATGTCCTAACAAAGTGTCAGTCGTGCATCATGCGACGGTAGAAAGTCGCCTTATTTTCGAGTGCGCGAGCGATGCACATCTGGGTCAATGTACTCGCCGCAACACTTTCATGGTTATTTTGCACTTAAAAATAATAAACGTTCACAACAATGTTTTAAGAGATGAGATTTTCAATTTAATTTGAATTAAAATTTAATTAGTGATTTAGCTGATGCTGTATATCGTATAGTGAACGGTAGACGGACTGAACCTAGTGTTAAGACATCTTGTTTCTCAGTTTTCATTCAATTTTGAGTGAGAAAATGAAAATAATTATTAAGTGGGAATCGAACCCACAACACATGTTGTGTTTACAGTCAGACGATATGCCGCTGCGCCACTATGGCTTCCATTAAATCATTAAAATTATAATACCGAAATCTGTACTCCGTATCCAAGATATTGTTAGATAGTGAAAAAAATATTGGCTATAAACATTTTAGAGGAGATAGTTGAAAATTAAAAGAATGTGCCAAACAAAAACAAATTCACTCAGCACCTCGAGTTGAAACTGCCAAAATATACATTTCATCGAGTTTTATTCATCATTAAAATCGCGAAAAGAAAATTGTTTGCAAATATTTGAATAATTCAATACTCCTCTCGCGCCCGTCGCGCGTCAGTATAAATAAACTTGGCCGTCCACGGTGAGTCAGTATCGTTACCGATTTTTATTTATGTACCTATAGAAAGAAACGTAATATTGTTTCTTTGCAAACTATAAGTTTTTCTTCAAAGATTTCACTACAGATTGTAATGTTGGAGATAAAATGAAAGTCATTACTTTATTTTTTTATGCAGTTCCACGCTTTTTTCTCGAATATAGCAGTATAGGCAAAGGGAACCTAATGTAATACATTCCGTTCCCCAATTTTCAAGACATGCAACGGAGAATTGAGTGGTGAAACTCAACTATGCGTATTCTTTACCAATGTAAATATAAAAAATCCGGTCGAGTGGGAATCGAAACCACAACCATTGCGTTTACAGTCACATGGTCCCACTGCGCCACGACGCCCTAAACGCATTTGCTCACGGATACATAAATAATACGATTTTTATACGATGATACGATTTTGTGTTAGGGATTTAGGTTTAAGAATTCATTAGAAGATATGAGCTACTTTTAAATATGACAACAAGTTCAGTCGTTATCATTAGTAGGCCGAGATCCTAGGTGTTGGTTGAAGGCACCTATGCCTAATTACAATAAAGTAAAATCTATTATGACTATCGACTATAGATAGATTGTAGGGAACTTCAATTTTTTTCACTAAATATTGCTCGTCAAAAAACTGTGAAAAATATGAATGCACCTTAACAGAAATAAATAGTAACAGATTAGTATATAAAACACAAATATTTCCCCGTGGCAGTACTGACATGTTCGTAATATCTTAGTTTAATTTTATTTTCGCTTATTCTTATGCTGCATTATTCTATGATATTTTCTTATACGAAAATGCACAAACAAAATATTAATTTAAATCTATTTCGCATATTAGCTATATTATATTACTATAGTAAATATCAAATAAGACCCACCGACAGAAACACTGAGGTAGCTCCCCGCCGCCATACATGGGCCACAGGAAGGGCGTGTTACCATAGCGACCGAGGCTCATCAGGAACTTCTTGCATTCCCTCACGCCCTCCAAGCACGGCATGTCGTCAGTTCCGCCGGCGATCGCGAACAACACGTAATGTATCAAATTGGGTGTCAAGCCCTTGTGGGTTAAATACTCCTTGAATGTTTTGTCATCCCAGTCTAGGACAAGGAAATGTTAATATATGATATAATACACACATTTGAATCCCTAAAAACAAAAAAATCTCTAAAAGCTCTAATTGTATGTTAAAAATCTCTTGAAATTGAAGCTAGAATTTTAATTAAAAAATATTATTAATAAAAACTAATTTAAGAGATCAACAGACCAAAACTTTAGAAATTCCTACACTAGGTGTATTGGGTTTTGCATAAAAATAGAATTGCACCCAAAATAAACCAACCTTTAAATTCGTTGTTCATTTCTTCCTCACTATATCCAACGATCGAGGTGAGCATCTTCATAAGCATCCTCTTCTCGACGATGCTCACCGCCTCGGTGGCGAACACGTCGGCCCGAGAACACGGCACTGGCATCAGCTTGTCATTGAGCCAAGTTAGTACGCGGGTGACACAGCGGAACTCCACGTAGCGAGCGATGTTCGAAGATATCAAGAGCTCTACCAAGGGCCCTCGTGAGAACAGCAACTACAGTATAGAGTAAAAAAAATTAAAATTATTTTAAAGTTTTAAAATAAAAAAAAAATCTTTTTCAGGAGCATTGGATACCTATAATTATCTAACAAATATTATGAGAAACACTGTTCTTTAATAGGCATGTTTAAAAAATATATAAAGTATGGATAATTTTGAAATGTATAGAGAAGGCAAATTTAATTTTAATAGCTAGAAAATTATATACAAATAAATATTCATAAAAATATTAATATCTGTATAGATTAATTTGCAGCTAGTTTCTTTGTTACGCGTTACGAAACGTCGAGTTATATTTTTTTTATAATAGTTCATATTTTAAAATTTCGAATTAAACATAATGATGAGACGCTTATGTTGTTCAGTGTATGGTAACTAAAATAGTGATGCACTCGAAAGGTAGAAATTATTATGCGTTTTTTTATTGTGAATGGAACTGACTTACGATATAAGAACGCATAATTATTTCTATATATTTTCTATATAACAGAAACAAAATGAAAAGACAA
Source organism: Heliconius eleuchia (assembly GCA_018230625.1). Lineage (NCBI taxonomy): Eukaryota > Metazoa > Arthropoda > Insecta > Lepidoptera > Nymphalidae > Heliconius > Heliconius eleuchia. The sequence goes on along the minus strand of DWAP01000004.1, from coordinate 10,013 downwards.
AAGAAATTCATACATTTTAATAAATTTTGCCTATGCATAGATTATAATATAAAAGGGGCACTGTACGTTGAATCTGCCACTCTTTTAAGAGATACGGCTATGGGATTGGAAAGAAATAACAAACAATTTAAAAATCATAAGATATTTTCATTCGTTTTTGAAAATGTGAAATATTTGAACGAATTATATGAAACGATAAAAAAGTTTGTAATAGAAAGTTCTAAATGTGAATATTACCTTGAACATTGAAGTTTAGATATCTGATCGGCTGCATTGTTGAAGGGTGATGTAATTTCATATAAAAGAATTATAATAGAAATCATTACACCCAAACAAAAGTTATAAAAAAACTCTCAAAGAAAAAACGAAATAAGCGCTTTACTCACCGTCTAATTTTAAATCCAACATCGTTAAGTGTTGTCTAACATTGTTTAGAAATCACTTGAGACGGTTAATTAGATTTTGTGAAGATATAATATAAGAAGATATATTAGTAGATAAATAATTGACTCTATTATAAAGAAATGGAGGCAAATTAATGTTATGTTTTTCACCGGCATCCTGTTTTTAAAAAGAGTGTAAAATTATTAATAATGTAAAACTAATTCTCGAAACTCGTAACGAGATATCCTTTTAGTTTGAAAGAATACCACAGCTCAATTTAAGAGCATTTTTGTACCAGCCCATAGGAATAAAGATTTAGGATTTTTAGTTTGTTTTTTTGAAAATTCTAAATTTTGTGTTGATATTTTTTTAACATTTTTAAAGTGTTATTCCACACATAGGAAAGAAAAATACTTATTTAGAAAACGTATAAAAATTTTAACGCTACGTTCAAATTTTTATACGTTTTCTACATAAGTATTTTTGTGTTGATACTTGATAATTTGGTTTCGAGCGCATCAGAGTAATTCTAAAATACGGGAGCAAAAAAACATTTTTTCTTATATTTAAAAAGTTATTTTCCGTATTTAGAAAGGTGAACAAGGATAATCTAAGCAAATTAGGTGTTAAATGACACAATATTATGTCCCAATGTAGTTGAACACACAACAGTCAACTGTATAGCGAAACGGCTTATTTGGCAATGGAATATTGTAATAAAGTTAAGAAGTTAACTTAATATGTATTTAAAATATTATTATTATATAATAGTAAATAAGATTTCGCCCTGTAACCAACGCGTAACTTCATACACGAAACGCAACTTGGACAAGAAAAAAATAAATTTTGATATCCGTCGGAAAGGAGGAAATGGCGTCGATTTTGATTTATTTATTTTTTGTATTAAAGGTGACTTCGTCGAGAGTGTATTTACCATTTTTTAAGAATCTATGTTCAGCGGTTTGAAAATAATTAGTGCTTCTCTAGTGGATTGTTTATTTTGATTGTTTTTTTTTATTTATTTTTTTATTGTTTATTGCTATTTGTGTCGGGGATTTTTAATTATCAATTATTTTCGATTAATGTCACTTTAGTTATAACATAAATTATTTAATAAATGGTCATTCAACAATATACGTAGGTAATATAACTTACCTTAGGGGTCATGTCAATATAAAACTTTCTATATTCTGTTGCGAAGTCATTCTGGCTCCAAATTTTTTTTGCAGGATCAGACTTGCCTTCTTCAGTCTTATTCTCTTCGCCTTCCGGCTTTTCTTCTTGTGGGGAATCCCTGTTGATTATAATTATGTTGAAACACAATAATAAAAAAATAAATTATGCTCATAATTGAAGAATAATTCAAACAAAAAGCGTGTACTGTACGTGACAAGCACACACGCCAGAATCCTTAATACTGGGTCCCTCACTGGCACCCTCTGCCTACTTCGATGCGTGCGAGATAGAAGACAGGTGACGCTCATAAATCAAATATATATTATAATTTTTGCCTTCTTTGACAATTTTTCACTCCACAGACATTTAATCTGAATAAAAAACGCGTTTATTTTCAGAATTATTCTTTTAATAAGAAAACATTGCCTATAGTGTAAGTTTGGATCAATGGAGTTAAAACTTCAGGGACTGATATGGCAAGGCACTTGCATCCGACATAGTTTTTAGGCCGGTGTGTAACGTATCTAAACCATCACAGACGACGCTCTTGGAGATTATCCGCTACGTCACGGGCTCCAAGGATGAATGTGTTGCGTATGCAGTAAGACCGTGTTACGCTGCACATTCATCTTCATTTCCGTGACGTGTAGCTTCTGAGTGTGCCGAGATAGTACTGGCCAGCATTGGGTGCCGTATAAAAGAAACGGTCGGACGATGCTCTTATATATCAGACCCTTGAATTTGGGCGGTATCCTGCGCTCGCAGACCACACCATTGACCTCTCACCATTTGGCCCACGCAGCGCTTATCCGGCTATAGACATCTTAAACATGAACTTTTCCGACTGGTTCTAGTCCGATATGGATCGTGTCCGGGCTCCCGTAGGCCACGTACACGGTCTTCTACACATTTAGTTTAAGACTGCCGTTTTCAAGCGTACCCTTTCGGAGGTTCACTTTACGCTCCAACATCAGTTGGTTCTCATCAATGAGTGCCATGTCATCGCCATACATCATTAGCCATGGAAATTGGTCTTGGATGTGAGACGAGACCGTATCGAGCACTACATTGAATAAGAACGGACTAAGAGCCGAGGCCTGATGAACCCCTACTGTAATCAGGATGGGTTTAGTGTCACCAACTGCAGACCTAACCATGGAAGCGGAATTGTGGTACATATCTCTGATAACCTCAATATAGGTCTCAGGAGTCCCTTTAGATTGCAATGCTCACCAGATACAATGACGAGGCACAAAGTAAAAGGCCTTTTGCAGATCTTAAAAGGCCACATGCAAAGCTCTCTCCTTTTTTCCCTATCCATCAATGTTTTGAGAGAGGAATGATATAAAGGGATTGGTAAATCTTATATAATAACTCAATTCTTTTTTTAAAATATCCTGAGATTATTAGGCTTTTTTCATTATGTTTGTTAAACATTATATTGAAAATGATGGTGTAATGTTATTGTACTATGATTTTGTATTAATATACCATAACAAATATTGATTATACTTACTTGTTAATATACCATTTCTCATTAAGATTATAAACTTGAAGTTGCCTATTTGGATCAGAATTGACCTCTTTAATGAATTTTTGCAGTCCATCAAAATTGTAGGATGCCCACAACCCTCCATAGTGATCACTGAAGTCCAAGTGAAGGACATCTTTGCCTATTCGACTACATGCTGCAGCGACAATGGATTCCACCATTCCTACAAGGGTTTACAGCAATAAAATTATCACAACATTACTATTATATTAAATCTTACTGAATACAGGTATTTTGTGATTTTCAATACAAGCTTGGAGAAATAAATTATTATCACTCCCTCACTCTGGTGGTGCATCAGGAATAATTATTGCATTTATTGAGTCTCAGCTTCATGCTGTATTCTGCATACAGCAGGGTAGGCACAGGTTAAGCAACACTGTTCCCCATTTTCCATCAAAATTTTCAAGGCATTGCACGTTGAGTTGTGGAACTCAACCCCGGGTACTTGCTTTGGTGCCAATTATTGAGTCTCATTGATTACAAATAAATTAGGTAATTTTTATACTGTAATTATTAAGTGGATAAAAATATTAAGCTATACATCTAACCAAAACTTATTATTTTAGTTATTTAATTAATATTTAAGTAAGACTACTGCAAAAATACCATTTACATTGTTTGATGCAAATTGCAAATCTATGCAAAATGCAAATATATTAAGATTTCATAGGGTAGTTTAGTGGGAGATAGAACATTCAGAATAGAAACTTAGTCAAGTTAAACAATAGTTTCAAGTTTAAGTATGCACTTAAGTAACATAATTAAAATTACAATCTCTTTGCCCAACAGACCACAAATAAATCAACACTCTAAATGAAATTGCAAATATAAATTATTAAAAAAATATTTTATAAACTAATTAAATATCTTCTTGTATTACACAAAAAACGTAAATATTTTTTTTAGCTAATTAATAATTTTCAGTTTTACAAAATTCGAGTTATTTTTTTCTAACTGGAAATTCTAACAAATTTTAACAAAAAAATCTACATATTTCTTTAAATTGTTATGAATACAACAATAACAAATTAACAAATAATTATTAAAAGCTTACTGCAACATATGAATAAACATCTTATCTAAATAGATATGATCATAAAATAGTGAACACGTCATTTTAATTTTTAGTTCAACGCTAAATATCTGATTCATTATAATTTGGAACTGTAAAAAATTGTCGGATGAATAACTCGACCGAAGCGAATGAAAAAAGCTGAGATCGATACCTAAGTAGGCTACCTATCGCCATCACGCCCGGTCTCATTTATTAAATAATGTATGACTTACCCGTCCCTACAACGATGACCTGGAAGTCAGTCGGTAAATCGTCATCCATTTTTCTTTCTCAATAGGTCGGTCACAAATTAAATTTTTAATTTTAAGATATTTAATGTAAAATGTGCTAGCACTGTACAAAGGATTTTTACTTTCTCTGACATTTGAGTATGACAGTGACAACTAAGCAGAATCAGAACGGATACTTGTAGCGTATTATTTTAATTGGTTCTTTCACAATAATTCATCGGTTCTATTATTTCATAATATAATTTAAATATTTTATATAAAACTAGTTTTATTTTATACGATAAGAATAAATGATCATGATAATTGTGATATCCCCATCAATTTATGATTGTACCAAAAAACTTATGAAAAATACAGAACCGAGGAACTAATAACAAAATGTTCTCAACTAATAACTTCAAAAACACGTAAAATAAAAAAAAATAAACAGCCAATCTTTCAGAGGTACTTACTGTAAATTATAATATAAGTGATAAAGTCAATGAATATGTGCTTCAAAGTTTTATTTATTTTTTTACGTATATATGACACAATTTTGATACAGATTAGTAGTTATTAGTTAAGATATATAAATATACTATTTTTTTAATCAAATGTATCTATTCATCTTATAGAAAAAAAGACAATGATTTATTATATCAATAGCTAGGTACTTGAACCTTACCCTTTAAAACTATTGACTTAATTTTAGAAAATCAATTTTACATGTGCTATTAATAAACTACGTGCCTACTTTTTGCGTGTTTATTCCAATGGTTACATTATCTTTGGCTTTTTGGTTCATTTACAGTTTAGTTAGTTGAAAAGTTTTTTTTTCCTTTATTATAGTTTTTTTTATTCCTCTTATGTTAAGTGGCCTTGTATATTACAAAAGCCCATATTCGCAATATAATCTCAATAAAATCAGAAAACACTGACTAACAACTTATTCCTTTGCCTTATTTGTATGTTTTTTTATAAGCAGAGGGAAACTTAAGTTAAGCCGCACCTTTCTCTATTTTGTGAGATATTGGGGATACTAAATCCTCAAAGCGCGTCGTTGCCTTAGTGGCAGGACTCAACGACGCGCGTTGTCTTTATTCATTAACTCATTCCCCCGAGCGGAAATCGAACCCAAAATCACACGCTTGTGCCACAGCACTACGATAGCCTCCAAACTATTAAATAAATTTTAAAAATCCAACATTTACATTTAGTTATAGTTACAACAAATATTTATTGCACATTATTTATTTAAGCAACACACCTAACAAAATATCATAAAAGAGTAATTAACACAACATAGATGCGTCGTCAGTGCACGTCATTGCTGGATGCAATCCGCTTTATCGGTTAGAGAAACCGACATTTATTGAGTCATATTTAACTTTATTGTAGTTTTATGTTCGTGGAAACGGGGCATTGCTTACACAGGAAACCAAAAATGTGATCGTCAAAAATGAAACGACAGTTGTGTTGTGTTTTATATTTACAATATTTTTACATACATTTCAACATTTTACAGACTACTGGAGCTCTTTTTTATTCGAGCAACGAACAGTTACATAAACTAACACGTAAATCTAATTCGTAATAAAAACGATCTGTGTTAGTTAATCTACTGGGCCCGCGGTACACGGGATCGGCACACTAGAATCAATAAAACCCTGGTGTGCGTACTACAGCGCGGTCAACAAGTCGTGGCCGCCCTGAAGTCAGGTGTAAGTGGCTGCGCAAATTTGATTTTAGAATTTTTCTTACTTTTGATTATTTTCTTTCCGAGAGAACAACGCGCAAATATTCAGAAAACCTAACTTCAGGGCGGCCACGACTCGTTGACCGTACTGTACATTGTTACTAAACGAGAACAGTGGCAGTATCCTTGACGAGTAATATTCGTAGGTAGGTTCAAGCAATATTTTATTAGGCCTCTCCCGTTTTCAGTTATTGTTCAAAGGACGTATTGGTCTTGTGCGCCCTTTTAGTGGGTGAGGGATAATTTAAAACACTATACAAATATACAATTTAAAATTGACTCGACGACTACCCTACCGAGTTCACACTAGCTACAGTTCAAAAACGTCATGGAAAGTCCGGGATTCGATATACACGATACGTCGAACCCACAAATGAGTTTCCGTTGTACATCACTCATATTTAAAAAAAAAGCAACGTCAATAAATAATTCAGCAGTCCGAACAAACGTAGTCCGAGAAAACGTCCGAACCTACGTTGTATTGCCACGGCGAAGGATTATGAAGCTTAGAAAGTACTGGAGTGAGGCAAAAGTATAATTTTATATGTACGATGATAAAATTAGGTGAAATAAATTATTTAAGTGCCGATCCAGATTATAAATTTCAATGTATTGTAGAGAATACGAAATGTAATTTCTTAAGACGATAAAAATAAAATTATAGCATAGAAGTGACCAGTCTCAAAGAGTCAAAAATTCTTCGAAAATTTTCAAATACGATCGTTATCACACTTGTATTATCTGGCTGACATTAACCGTGAAGCCATATCTAATATTATAATTTTCGAGACTCGCAGTGCACAAGCCTCCTACTTAAACAAATCGATAATTTAAACATACATTTAACATCCGCTTATCAATTTTATAACAACCTATGTTGATAAAAAAAAAATCTAAATGCTAGGACAGTACATCAACAATAGCCGTACTATTTACAAATTCTAGTTTGGACAATCTAAAGTAAAATAAAATATTTTGTGCGTAGCTTTCGTGTTCGTTTTTTTAATTATAAATAAAAAAAACGAAATTAATTATTTCTTTTCTACAATGGTTTACTTTACAGTTTATGACGAAATAAAATATAATTAACGCACAAGCTTTTAAAAATCGTAGAAAATGTCTGAAGGTTTTTTATTTTTTATTTTAAATAAATCTGTACCTAGATCATCATATGTATAAGTATATTATTGTGCCATTCAAACACTAATTCGGTAGATTATTATACACCTAAGTTTTTAAAGAGAACACTAAGTGGTGACAATACCAGCGTAGCATATGAATTTACAAAATAATTTTTGCATTAATAAACATAATATTTAAAATTTGTTTTATTACAAAATTGTATAGCACTCTGCAACGATCATATTTTTAATTGTTATATAGTAAATATGTTTAAATACATAAACTTTACAGTATAAAAAAACTCAATTTGTTACTATTATATAATAGCTATGTGATTTTTCATTGTTAACATAATAACTATGATTAGATCCCGAGTCTGAAACTATAGTACTCTTAATATTATAGGCAACATATAAAGCGTTAGAGTTTGACTAGTAAGCTTTGGATTCGATAGTTCCATATCAGTTTGAGGCAATTCATAAAGTAAAGGCCGCGTTCACAATTCAAAATCCTATCACGAGAACATTAACATGGCGTTACACTTATTGACATAACAAATTATTTACATAATAATTATAACATCAAAATATCGACACTTCCGTATCGCACGTGGTACGAGTTACGACTGGCAAAAATACAAAGTAAAAAAATAAAGCTTATAAAGGAAAATTATATTGAACCCATACCTATATTTTGTGAAAGTAGTTGCAGCATGTGCCTATATTTTTCATATATTCTAAATTTACTTTCGGTCATATATATGAAATAGCCAAAGTATTTATTATATTAAATTCAATTTAATGATATGTAAATAAAAAACATTGATATGTTCCCAAGGAAATAAAACTCAATATATTACGAAAAGGTCGATATTTTAACATAGTTTACAACATATAATGTCGGGCAAACGCCCCGGCGACTAGAATAACGTCTCACGGGAGTGCTCGGCGCGCTCGAGGCGCCCGGGCGGCGCGGGGCGCGCCGTGAGCTCCGTGCAGTCGGGCCCGCCGCTGTCCGTCGAGAACTGCTCCACCTCGTCGTCCGTGGAGTCCGCGTCGTCCTCCGCGAACACCGAGTCCGCGCCCACGGACGCCGCGTCGCACTCCACCGCGAAGGACGGGCCCACGCTGCCCACCGACGCCAGCGGCGCCAGGCGGCACGCCACGGACGAGCCGCGCCGCTCCAGGTACGAGCTGCCCGAGCTGGAGCACGTGGCCGAGCTGAGCCGCCGCCGCTCGCCCACGCGCAGCGCCGAGCCCGGCAGCGAGTCCCCGCGCAGCGCGGCCAGGCGGCGCGGCGGCGCCAGCAGGCTGCCGTAGCCGCCGCCGTAGGACGCGTGGCGCGCCGCCCGCGGCCACTGCGGGCCCTCGCCCAGCGACGGCCGCGCGCTCCGGGCGCGCTCCGACAGCGCCTCCTCTATGGCCGCGCTCAGCTGCCGCTCCTCCTCCTCCGCCTGCTCCTCCGCCACCACCGCCTCCGCCAGCTCCACTATCTTGGGGTCGTTCAGGGCTTTCACAGATTTACTCCGGCTCTTGTAGACGATTAGAAACACCATTAAAGCAAAGAAGCCGCCCAGGGTGGCGGCTATGCGCACGCCGGTCATGACGTCGTACGTGGCGTAGAATTCGATGCGCACGCGGTCGCGGTCGGCCTGCGACCGCTCTGTTGTGTTGACTGCATTTGTTTCTCCGTCGACCCATCCCTCCTGATGTTCCATGGCGCGGTCAAGTTTTCATTGCCTGCGGACATACCGACTGTTAGAGGACTGTTATCGCGGAATTCTGAATATTTGTGAAGAGCTTTCAGATAATATAAAGCCCGGTAAGATAATAACTGATATAGTGAGTACGGTAACGATATAGCCAATGTCATTCCTGACTTCCTACATTATTTCTGCAAAAATAGTGTGTAATATAAATAATAATTTTAATTAAATTTTTAGTCTATGTTTATTTTCTAGAAATGCAGCGTAACTGGAAGAGTGAACAACAATGTTGTCGCTAAGCGATTTCCGTTCGCCAGTTGCCGCCCAGCCCCGACCGACGTATCTGGGACACGGCATATCGCAAAATGTAGCTTTGCTTTTGCACCTCGATCCTTAGCTTTCGATTATATTCAATATATTTGAAATATTTTTATAAGCAAATGTAGAAATACGTATATATTTTCTAAAATATTATATTATCCCAAATAGGTACTATTGAATACAATAGTTATTAATATTATATAATATGCACCTTTTGTGAAATAGATAGTATAATACCATTATTAGTTAAGTTATATAAAATATAAATAACAAGTTAATATACAAAAGATAGGAGAAGCTACACAAAATAACTTGATAATAAATTAATTAAAATTAAATTAAACTAAATTTTCCTGAGGAATCTTTTGTTTTTTTGCTTACATGATGTAAATATTGCATTGTATTGGAGCCAGTTGCAGCGTAGAAGCAACAACTCGACCGGTTGTGGGTTCAAATCCCTCTCGAAGAAGAAAAAAATAAATATTTTAATTCCCTCGCTCTGATAACGAGACAAGGACTGGCGTTGGCGAATCAACACACAATGCCTCATCTTAACACTAGGTTCCCAGGTTCCCTACCCTGCTAAGTGCGTTAAGCGTTTACAGCATGAATCTATGAAAATATAACCAAAGTATAAGATTAAATACGATTTTGTCATCTTATACTTTGGTTGAATCTCCTCTGTTTGAATGTCTATAATGTAACTCTTT